>QJNU01000003.1:0-197860 GCA_004154915.1 Monosporascus ibericus
TCTTTGGGTAAGTGGTCAGGTGCAGGGCCGCATTTGCATGCGCGCTAATTAGCTGCGACGGTAGAACTCCACTTAGTGGAGCGTGTCTGAGACTCTTAATTGTTGCGTAGCCACTGCACCAAAAGACTGTATTGATAAGTGCGCACTTATTACGCTACTTATCTGACAAAATTCACCCGGGAATAGCAAAACACTTAAGTTATTGTTACTATTATTATTGGTAGTAACTGCGATTACCAGTTAATACGCCTAGTAGCTCGCAAAGCGCGCAGCATACGCGCCGCGCGCGGGAAAAACACTTACTTCTGGTGGTAATAATAATGGTAATGATAAGGATGATCTGTACGCATAACGTTAACCTCGTGATCAACTCTATTTAACTTGGGATACTTACGAAACTACCATTAAACTAAAGAAAGGAAAAAAAGCAAGCGTTATAACGTTACAAAAACAGCAGACATAAGCGCGCGCAAAACGTACGGACCCACTTCTCGTTACCCGTTGCTATAAACGATAAAAAAAAGAAAAACGTAAAACCCTTCTTCCTTAAATCATCTGAAACACATACGACCTACCTTTTTATTATTATACTCTATATTTATATTAGCTATACTGCTATTTCTTTATTAATACTAATCTAGGGATTATATAAAGCTGCAAATGGCAGATTTAAGGGAGCATCTTCCTGTTATCTAGGGGGTGTATCGCAAAATAAAGGTCATTTAGTCATCAACGCTCCTAAGAACTGTAAAGACCCCGTAATAACGTTGTTCCGGGGCTCCCACACTGTATATAAAGCTTCCTAGCCACTGCTCTCTAGAGCCTAGATTATCTATGTCAATTTACACTTCCCATTACCTCATCGAGATCAGGCCCTATTTTTAAGGTTGTGGCTGCGCCTGCGGCGCAGTTGTGGCTAGGGCTCTTCAAAACCTTGTAGCTCTAAGTACCGACCCATAAAAGACTCATAAAAAACACGAAACCTCAAAAGCCAGGCCTGATAGCAAGTTGTGATTTTTTAGCTCCGATCTCCGCACTCCCATATAAATTTTTCAAAATCTATCTTAAAGACTCGCAAATAAAGTAATAATGAAAAACATTATAAAATAGTAAAAAATATAATTATATACAACTTTAAAAGGGCTTTCCAGCCGTATATATAACTTCCCGATCGGAGCTAGCTTAGCGGAAGTATTAAAGAAACAAATCGAAATTTCCGTTCTCCCCAAACGTTCTAACCGGGATGCCCTCATAGCTGCGACAACGCAACCACCGCGTGCATCATTTAGCCATGGACCTTCCAAGGGTGATTTAGTATGGGAGAAGCCCTTACAGCTATTCTTTTGGCCGTACGGGTTATGGTTGTTACGTCGCAGCTATAAAGGCGTTCCGGTCGCCCATTTTTAATTAAGTCCGGGACCTTCTCAAGGCTACGACGTAACAACCATAACCCGTACGGCCGAAAAAATTAATATACGGGCTTCTCCTATATAAAATATGCATAAGAAACCCGGTGTACGATAATTCGACCGATGGTTATGCTGTCGCAGCCATAAGGGCGTTACGATTGCTCATTTCTCAGACTCAAACTTAGCCGTATTAACTGCAGTTTCCATATAACAAAATCGAAAAGAATTCTATATACATATTAACTTATATTCGACGCATATATAAAGTTGCATACTTATCGGATTCGTTTTAGTTACGTTATAATTCTTTTTACTTAAATTTTTAAATTTTTTAAAAGAAATAAAAAAAAAGTAATGATTTTGGTAGTGATTCGGAAAACGGACCCCTATCTCGGATAATTACAACTCAGGCCTCGCTGGCTCGTTACGGGGATTTGAGATTTGATTGGTTAATTTTTAGCGTGATACAGCAGTACATTAGAAACGAGCCAGCGAGGCCTGAGCTAGCTGAGGTAAACTTCCCACACCTTATGCAACCTTCTCCCGCGATCAGCCTAACTGTGACATACGCAAAAATATATTATCGCTTAATATAAAGCTTTATGTCAGCAGTCATAGTGATCAAATGCAGGAATCTGGCGTAACTCTCATGCGTTGGTTCTATGTGTTCTGGGAAAGGACAAATCTAGTCCGTGGGCAATCGCTCTTACATACATGATTGGGTGACAAAGGATCGTCTGTAGACAAAGGGTGTCCCAGGCTGCACTCCTGCTGTCAGCTAGCTGGGGGGTGCGTAGCGCACCCTATATACGGAAAGGTCACCTACTGATCGGCCCATACATGTTCCGTGGCTAAGCTACTTAACGCTATACGCGTACAACAGCACACGTATCTAGCCTAATACAATAACACAAATGATGTCCCCTATATCTGATAATTAAGAATCTTATTCGTTTAATTCGCGTAGATATTAACTAATAAGCTATTATTAAAACAATATAAGCTATATATTAATAAAAATTATTAATATATTTTGATAATAATAATGGTGATCGTATAATTGATATCCTAAATTATTTACTAGGAATCTAAGGATTAAAACCGTTTTAAAAGAGAATTTTAATCTAAAGTGTACGCGCTTAATATTTAGGACTTTATCGATCTTGATTAATTACGTTCGTAGCTTATTAAATTTATAAAATCTGATATAACTTTATATCCAAAAAAACGAATTCGTTTTTAAACACGAAATAATATCCCAGCCGCCGATAATATATTCGAAGACGTCGACTTTATAAGTTATCCTACGAACGTCCTTAAGATAACGACCGAAAGTAAATAAGCTTATAATTAAGAATTTATAACATATATTTACAAAAATCGAAATTACGATATCTTTTGTAAAGGTATTAACGACTTTACGAAATAGATTTTAAAGTTTATATTTTTAACGATTAAGAGAATAAATCTTTTTTTAGGAAAAAACCTGCGAAAGTAATACGCTAAGCTGGTTAAGTTCGGTAAGATATATAACGGCAAGTTATTAATTAACATTTAACGAAAGTACCGTAAAAAGTTAAAGTAAATTTCGAAATCTAGCAAGAAATTAAACGAATAAATTATAAGATAATAAAAGATTATAACTTAAAAATAGCAATATAGTATCCTAAAAACGAATATAACGATTATATAAATTAATAACTTTTATATAACTTTAACTTTTATCGTAAAAACCTAGATAATAACCTTTTAAATAATAAAGAAAGTAAAGATTAATAATGGTACGATTAATTATTAAAAGGTAATAGCTAACCTTTTAAACTATTAAATTATAATTTATTTATTATTTATATTAAAAAACGTTAAAATAACGTTTTTATATTTTACGGAATTTCTACGGATTTTATTAATCAAGATAACCCCGATTAGGAAAAACCCAAGCTTATTAACCTTTAGCTATAAGGAACGATTCTGGTACGAACGCTGAAATAAAATAATAGTAAAAGTTCTTATACGGACCGAAACGTTAAAAAGCGAAAGTATTAGGAATTAAATATATAAGGCATACGGTATAAAGCGTATTTAAGTAATTATTATGAATTAACTTAATGCTTTTATATATTCCTTAACAAAGTTTTAAAAGGTTTTTAATTTAACGAAGATTTAAAATTATTCGTTTAAAACCGAATAATTACCGATTAATCCTTAAAGGAAAAGATTAACCGTTTATCGAAAATTATAAAAAAGTTAATTATAAAAAGAGATTAACTTTTAAAGGGAATAAAATAAGTTTTAACGTATTTTTTAATTATTAATTAACGTAACGTTATGAACGTTTTATTTTATTCTTTAAAAGATTTATTTATTTTAGATTTAAAATTTACGATATATATTTTTAACTTTATTAATAGGTTTTTAAATTTTAAATTAACCATATAAAATAACGGAATATACGTAAGTAATAATTTTGTCCCGATTAAAGGGTACAAAAAGGTTAATATGTTACTTTAAAGCTTTAGCAGTATAAAAGCGTTACGGTTTTGTAATATGGCCCATTACGAAAAATTCGCATATAACTTAATATCATTCCGATAATTCCGAAAAAAAGCTATTAGTAAAATAATTAAAGGATTAATAATTGCATTTAAAATAAATATAATTAAATTATAATTACGTTAATAAATAAGATTAATTAGTTCGTTATCGAAAATATTAACGTAATTACTTTTTATGCAGCCTTGATAACTTATAAACGAAACGTTAATTTGTAAATAAAAAACCATTACGTATAAATAACGGTATTATATAATACTTACACCTAAGTTATCCAGGCCTCGAAATAATCGCTTAATTATAATCCTATATTAAAAAAGTCCGATTAAAAGGTTTTATAATAATCTAATATTAAGCATATAATAAAGTAACGGCGAAAAAATAAATACGTCGTAAGCTTCGAAAGGAAATATCTTAATTAAGCCAAAGAATTACCGTCAACTTTATTAATTTCGAAAAGGACTTTAAAAAATAGAAATATATTATATTCGTTACCGATAAATACTTAGGCTGTATTTAGGATATTTACTTAAAAAACCGAAAGCAAGATATATTAATTATAACGTTTTAATACTTTTAAAGAATTTTGAAAAACTAAAATAAGGTTTTCCTATAAATAATCGAATACGATAACGAAATCTTAAAAAATTATTAATTTCGAAATATATTTTAATTACTTCCTTTTAATATTAAACTTAAACTTTTAACATTATATATTAAGGCCCAAAACAAATGTATAAAGCTTTTAAGGGGTATAATTAAAAAAAAGCGATTACGATACGAAATGGCATTAAGTTATTAACGTTTTTAATCGTATATATTTTTAAAGCGGCAATATATTTATATAACCGTACTTTTAAATACTTTTTTTTAGAAAATCTTATATCAAATTTATTATATTTACTTAACGTATAAAAATAACGTTATAATATTTAATAAGAAGTTTTAAAAAGTTTACTTACGTACTTATAGCTCTATGGCCTACGTTATAACGATTACCGCCATAAAAAATAATAAAGGCTTTAAAAGTTAAATCTTAAAGTATAAATTAATTTCCTTATTAGTTACCGATTAATAAATATTCACGAAATTTAAACCTTATTAATAAATAAAATTATCGTTATTTAAAACGTATAATTTAACGAAAAAATAACCCTTTTTAATAATATTAAAAACTTTAACAATAATTTCATTTACGTTACGAAAAACAAACTGTATATTTTATTCCGATAAGTAAAAATACTTAATTAAGTTAGTAGTTACTTAATATATATCTAAAAAAAAGATGAAAACCTAAGCGGAATTTAATTACCGGTTAAATCGAAAGGATGATTTTAAGGTAATATAGGCGAAAAAAATGTACGGAATAAGAAAAAATACATTTATTCACATAGAATTAATTATCCTTATACGACCGCTTCATTTAAGTTATTTCTGACTTTTAAACGATTATCGCTATTAACGTTTGCATTAATACTTATTACGATTATTACGCCGGCAAAAATAATAAAAATGATTTTAAGTTTTTATCGTTTTATTTAATATAAAGCAACAGTAAAAACCAAAGTACCTTACGGGTTATAAATATAAGTTCCCCGTACGTTCCGAACTGAAAAGGTATTATTAAAAAGGACTACAAAATTTAAAAAGCCGTATTTAATACTGGACGAATAACTTGTTTTATAAATACGCGTAATAGCCGGCCAGTAAGTTACGGAAGTTTAAGGAAATTAAAAACCCGAAATATATGCCGCCTTAATTGGAAAAGCTTTAATATATTAAAAATAAAAACGTTATTTAAATCGTTAAACCGGGTACATAGGCGAAATTTGCCGTTACCGCCGTAAAATTATAAAAAGCTAAGTATATACCCGTTAAGGAAGACATTTCGTAATACCGAAACGGTTTATTTGTAAAATTATAAGGAAATAAAATCCTGGAAAACCGTTAATTAGTTGTTTACTAAAGGGAAATAAGTACTAAAATGTATATAGGTATACGTTTATAAATTTAATAAATATAGTTAATTTTAAAAATATAAGGTCCGTTTCGTTATATAAAGTAATTAATAGCTTAAAAACGTATATATTAATATATACGTATTTATATTTATTAAAAGATTATTTTAAACTTTAATGGTTATTACGGTTAAATTTAATTTAAAATTTAAGCAGTATAACGTTATAAACGCTTTCGTTAATGCGAACTTATTTTATAAAATATATATAAAAACGCCTTTAAGATATTTATAACGTAACAAAATATTTTTAATTAAAAAGGTATTATATGGATTAAAGGAATTATTTTTATTTTAGTAAAAAAAGTATTACTTTAAATATTTATCGAATTTTTATTACCGAATTATAATATTAACGTTTTAATACCGATTAAACATAATTTAACTTTATTAATAACGTTATAATATATGTTATTAAAGTATTAATTAAATCGTATAAATTAAAATATAATAAAAAATATATTAAGTTACGTATTAATTATAATATATAAAATAAAATCGATTTTTTAAAAATACTTATTAATTAAACTTAAATAAATTAAATTAGAATTTAGTCATAACTTAATACTTATTTTTAACGTTTTTAAAAAGTTATTTAAACTTTTTTAAGAATTAAGTTAATTAATTTATTTATAAAGTTAAATTAAAATAATTAAACTTTTTTTAAGTTTATTTTTAATTATTTCCATTTTAAAAAAGTATTATAAATCCTTATTATTTATAAAGGTATGTCGTTTTTATATTTATTAAATTAATTAATTAATAAAACTTTTATATTTTTTATTATACGTAACGATTCTGTCGTTAACGTAAAAAAAAAAAAATACTCCTTAACGAAAAAAATAATATAATTCGTAAAAAACGGGATTAAGTCTTAAATTTTTAAGTATATTAATAAAATCTTTTTACGGAAAATATAATCGATAAAAAAGGTTTTTAAATTTGTATAATGAAATGGTGCAGGGTGCAGAGCCGGGTACATGGCTTTGCCGATCAATTAGTCATCACCAGTTATGTATTTCTAGGAGTTCATTTTTCGCTGAGCGCAACCCCAGAAAGAGGAGACAATCATCATCGCTTCATACATGGATTCAACACCACACAA
The DNA here is from genome assembly GCA_004154915.1 of Monosporascus ibericus. Taxonomy (NCBI): domain Eukaryota; kingdom Fungi; phylum Ascomycota; class Sordariomycetes; order Xylariales; genus Monosporascus; species Monosporascus ibericus. The sequence continues at coordinate 7,085 of QJNU01000003.1, forward strand.
TACAGTTTGCGTTGCCTTCATTATCTCTTGAACCGCGGGCTTAATCGTGACACTCTCATAAAATATGCACTGATCAGGACCAAATCACCCCGTCCCAATTCAATAATAACTACCTTTATAACTTAAATAAAGTTATTATTTTTTACGTAAATTATTAAAAAAGCCTTGTTTAGTTTTCGATTAATTAAAAAATTAAAAATCGGTTTCGATATTAAATTGTTAAATATATATTATGATAATTAATAAACCATACGGTTAAGTAATACCGATATCAGACTTTTATAAACAAAATTATAATACGTAAATATATATAATTATTAATCACGAAAAGTAATAAAAGGGGATTTAATTAAAATGAATTATATGCTTATAAACGATATGCTAGTTAATAAATTAACTAAAACCTTATTACGAAAAGTTTTTAAAAACTTTAAAAAATAATTAAGATTAATAAATATTATAAAAGCCTTAAACCAGCCCAAAAATTTTTAAAGCTTATTTTAAATAAGGAATTAACTGATTAAGAAGATTTAATTGCCGGAGGAGAGGTGGAATGGATAGCTATAGCTTTAGGAAATGATAAAGTGTGACGATTAACGCCGTGAAAACTTTAAGGCGTTGAAGGGGTGTGTCAGCTAGCTGGGGGGTGCGTAGCGCACCCCATATATAGAAAGGTCATCTACTGATCGGCCCATACATGTTCCGTGGCTAAGCTACTTAACGCTGTACGCGTGCAACAGCACACGTATCTAGCCTAATACAATAACACAACTGATGTCCCCTATATCTGACACCTGCAGCCTGGGCCCACAAAGCCAGCCAGCAGGCAACACCTGTAAGCACTAATTGCCGACACTTTACATAAAATCTTCAGCACCCGTTTATATTTACGGGCTTTTTCCGAAAGGTTTTATTAATTTAAGCGCATTCTTAAAAAAGATATTATTACTTCAAGGTCTAGCTTTTTTCGTAAGGGGATTTCCTTTATCTTCGCTAAGGTACACGCCGGGCATTCGGCTATTCTAAAGCCCTTTAATAACGCTTTACGGTAATAATTAAGTGGGTACTTTAAAAGCTTTGGTCCGTAATAGCCCATTTTTAAATACTACAACATTTCTAACCCTAGAGCTTAAGCCCTTATTTATTCTGCTACTTTGCTTAACGTACCACATAAGCGAACAACTCAAATAAGCGAACGACTCGTTTTTGGGCACCCCGCGATAATAAAAATAATTAAAACAACTATAACGCGATAAATTAATTCAAATTAATCGGATTTTTTATCGCTAGACATATTTATAGCTTTTTTATAAGTATGCGCATTATGTCCGGGCTTACCGCAAACGCCATACTTCTGTTCCTTCGTTTTAGCCCTTTTACGATAATTATCTTTAGCCGTTATTAACTGTATTTTTTTATTACTTCCTTCCTTTTCGGCTAGAAAAACTTGTCCCTTTTGTATAATAAGTATTTTTCCTTCTTAGAAACGTTTATTTTTAGTTTTTTAACGTTTATTTAAAATATGGTTCGTTTTGCGTAATTAGACGGTTTTTTCCCGAAAAAAAGTAACTTCGTATAAAAGTAATAAATTACTTTTTATTAAAAGATTAACCAATTCGATTATTTTTATTAGCAAGTCATCCTAATATTTTTTAATCTTTTTTTTATAAATAACGTTTTTACTCTATTATTTTACGGATATTTTTAAGGGTTTTTACGGAAAGGGAAAAAATAAAACCGGCGGAAGTAAGCGGCAAGACCGTCGGTATAGGTATAATCGAAAGAACGTCCAATTTTAAAAAAACGTTATTAAAATCGAATAAAATAAATCTAGCTTTTGCAAATCCGGATTTAATATTATTAGACGTTATAATAATTTTAAACGCGTTGTAAAAACTGCCAAAAAAAATCTTTTTTCATAATATAAATATCGTAACGTTGTATTAAATCTTCGATATAAAGCGAATAAGTACGTTTTAAAATAAAAAAGCAGGATACGTTAAAAAGTTAGAACCGATAAAAGGAATACGCGGGTATGTAAAAAGTAATAATATCGTTATTTGCGTAATATTTTTCAAATTCGATCGAATAATAATTTTCGTAACCGTTAAAAATAAGAAAACGTTTCGATCTTTTAATACGCGTTCGTATATATTTGTTAAAATGTTAAATTTAATTTAAATTTAATTTATTTATTATTTAATTAGTAAAATTAATATTAACCCTTTAATCGGTTAATAATAAGTTATCATAATATCAGGAATTAAAATAAGTTTCTTCCGTTAATATAATAAATAACGGTAAAATTTAATTTTGCGAATTAATAACTTATATAATTATAACTTATTTCCGATTACCTTATTACGTTTATTTAAATTCTTTACTTTTTTTAATATTTATAATTATTATATTTAATATTATAAAAAGTTTTATTAAAAAATTCGTTTTATCGAAGTTATATATATCTTTTTTAACAATTTCGTATTTTACGATTATAATCCGAACGAATTTAAATTATTTACGAAATACTTTTAGATTTTTGCATAATATCTTTTAATAATCGATTTTTCGATTTAAACGCGTTTAGAGCTTTTTTTACCGTCGTACAAAATTCGACGCCTAGTTAACCACGACGCGTTTTCCAGCGCGTTAGGCTAGCAGTAAATTCATCATATTTTTAACGTATTAAAGCCGGATAAGAAACGTTTACGTATTTAAGTTAAGAGCTTTTTCGATAATGAATTACTTTTCGGTTAACGTTAACTTTCGCGAATTGGGAATACTGTCGGTTCGGGCGCGTTTACCGTCATATCGAGCTTTTAAGGTCGCTTTTATAATATCGTAAATAAAACTAAACTTTTTAAAACTAAGCTTTTAGTTTCGCTTTTTAGCTTAAATAACTAAGTTCATTTTAGCTTTTTTAATAAAACGTTTTATAACGTTAGTATTAAATAATAAATTAATAAAGTTAGGCAGTTAAAATGTTAATAAAAACGAGTCGCTCGCTTATGTAAGTCGTTCGCTTATGTGGTACGTTACCTTTTTAATTATATAAAAAGCGGCCTTTATATAACTTTTATTTTCCATTATACGTTAACCTTCCTTCTTTTTAAAAACGTATAATTTCTTATAATCGTTTCGATATCTTATATTATTATTAAAAATGATTTAAGGCGGACCCCCCACCAACGGGCCACTCTCTCAACGGGCCGCCATTTCCTATACAAAATCTACGAAACTGCATGTTTATAATTAAATAACAAAAATATATATTACAAAACGGCCGTCGTAATGATAATTAAGACTATACATTAAGGCTATATAAATAGTATTATTCGAAAACATTAACCTTTTTATGGAGAAAATGAAAGTCGAAGTTGTAGAAATAATGCGTTAACATTTTCCTATAACGTCTTATACATATAAGCGAAATACACATATAAGCGAAATACTTTTTTAGCTATTTTAATTACCTATCTTTGATCGTTTATTTTTTAACATTAACATTATAAAACGCCTTATAAAAAAAGCGGTAATAAACTTAACCTTTTAAGTTAAAAAACGAAACCCGAAATTTAGTTGTAAAAGCTTGGTTTTATTTATAAAGTTTCATATTTTACCTTAATACACCGTTTTAACGGTAAATATACTCGAACCGATATTATCCCTTTTTTGTAGAAATTAACGCCGACCGAAAAAGAAATCGATTATCGACCAAATCCTTAACTTAAATACGCGAACGTTTCTTGTCCGGCTTTAATATGTTAAAGATATGGTTAATATACTGCTTACTTAACGCGTTATAATATGCGTCGGGATTAATTAGGCGTTAAATTTTGTTCGACGGCAAAATAAATTTAAAACGTATTTAAATCGAAAAATCGATTATTAAAAAAAATACGGTACGAAGATTTAAAGGTATTTTGTAAATAATTCGAATTTATTCGGATTATAATTATAAAATACGGTATCGAAAAAAAGGATATTTATAGTTTTAACGAAACGGGCTTTTTAATAAAGCTTTTAATAATATCCGGTATAATAATTATAAACATTAAAAAACTTAAAGAATTTAAATAAACGTAATAAAAAATCGGAAATAAGTTATAATTATTTAAGTTATTAATTTGCAAAATTAGCTTTTACCGTTATTCATTATATTAATAAGGAAAGCTTATTTTAATTTTTAATATTTCGATAATTTATTACCAACCGATTAAAAAGTTAATATTAATTTTAATAATTAAATATTAAACAAATTAAATTTAAAATGGATTTAATATTTTAATAAACATATACGAACGCGTACGAAAAGAATTAAACGGTTTTTATCTTTAACAGTTACGAAAATTATTATTCGATAAAATTCGAAAAATATTACGTTGATTACGATATTATTACGCTTTATATGCCTGCGTATTTTTCGTATCCGCTTTAACTTTTTAACGTATTTTGTTTTTTTATTTTAAAACGCGTTTATTCGCGATATATTAAAAACTTAATACGACATTATTATACCTATATCGCCAAAAAAGATCTTTTCGCCGGGTTTTACGACGCGTTTAAAGCTACTATAACGTCCGATAATATTAAATCCGGCTTTTAAAAAGCTGGATTCGTTTTATTCGATTTTAATAACGTTTTTTTCCGAATTAGAAATTCCTTTAATTATGCTTACGCCGATTATTTCCTTACTTACTTTTATCGGTTTCATTTTTTCTTTAACGAAAACCTTTAAAATTATTTACGAAATAATAAAATAAGGACGTTATTTAAAAGAAAATTTAAAAATTATTAAAAAAGTTCGCCTATAAAAATAATGAAATTGGTTAAATTTTTAATTTAAAGCAACTTATTACTTTTATACGAAAATGTTTTTTTTTAGAAAAAAGTTACTTAATTACGTAAAACGAATTACATCTTAAATAAACGTCGAAAAACCAAAAATAAACGTTTTTAAAACGAAGAAATACTTACTATATAAAAAAAAAACCTTTTTAACTTAAAAAAACGGGGTAGTAAAAAAATATAACAAACAACAATTAAAGGGGGTCGTCGCAAAAGGGTTAAAACTAAAAAACGGAAATGTCGCGTTTATGGCAAACCCGGGTATAATACTGTTACGGTTCGGGGGTACCGTACAGCTCCAGGACATGTATACGGCTGTAAGCACCAGGATGATTGCCACGATTGCGATCATTCCACCGATCTTTTGCCCTGGTGGTGTAGCGGTATGGTGCAGCCGTAACAAATACGCGTATTTGTAAAGAAGTTATAAATACGTCTAGCAAAGAAGAATTCGATTAATTTGAATTGATTTAGTATGTTATGGTTGTGTTATTTGAATTTGTTGCTGCGGAATACCAAAAAAGTGTTTCGCTTATATATGTGTTTCGCTCATATATGTGTGTTTCGCTCATATATGTGGGACGTTATAAATTGTATGGGAAATTGTTAAGATTAAGCCTTCGGGTTTACCTTTAAATAGTTATGTAACAAAAACTGGTAAAAATTCAGAATAAGCTGTATAAATAACTTAGTTCATTTCTTTACCGATCTATAATTCCTTAGCTTTATGGTATTAATATCTGTTATGTTATTTACATTTTAAAAAGTAGTATACTTTTCCCCATAGAAAAATATATCCACTTTTTTGTTATATATTATAACTTTTTATAAAATGATAATATTTAAAAATAGCTACCTCGGTCATATACGTTTCGGAATTAAACAATTATATATAAAGTCTCATCTTAATACCTTTATTATTAAAGACGTTATAAACTTTTCCTTATATCGATCTAAATATGTGAGAAATATATGATAACAACGTTTCTCGAATATAAGAAATTCTAAAAAAATCAATTAAGTAAACATAACAATCTCCTAAAGTGTTTACAATTAGAATGTTTAAAGTAAATAATAATCACGGAGGCCGCTTATTTTTCCCATTTTTAATTGAATTTTAAAGTGTTATTGAAAATATAGTGATTTCGGCGATTTGTAAGGGGAAATGGCGGCCCGTTGAGCGAGTGGCCCGTTGGTGGGGGGTCCGCCTTAATAATAACCCTTTTATTCGAAACGCTTATACGAAACGATATTACAGGAAAAACCCTGGTAATAAATTACTTGCCTTAATACTAAACCCTTTTTTTTCCTACGTAAATTTTCCATATATATCGTAATATTCTTATATCTTAAAATCGCTATTTTAATATTACTTATTAAAACTACATGGCCTTTCGGTACATTTACGAATCTCTTAAATCGGGTTAAATCGTAAAATATATAAATGGAACTTTTGAAATTTAAAATAACTTTATTCTTTAATAAATATATATCTGACATATTAAATACCTTATATAATATATTATTTATCGAACTTATTAAGATCTTCTTTACTTTATCCGCTAACCGTTATTACCTATAGGTTATTACAAATTCGAAGTTTTCGAAAGCTTTTTTCTTAATCATTTCGATTTCCTTGCGGAATTTAATATTAAAAGTTATCCTTTTATCGAAAGTTCTTTTCGAGGATTTTCTTATTAAAAATATTAATTATATATCTATAATTCCGTATATTATATCAGTTATTATCATACGTTCGACAGCCTTTCTTATCTTTTTTAAAGTTATGATCCTTAACTTAAAAGTTCATTTTTACCCGTTTGCGAAATAATTTTAAGGGCGAAGTTTTATTAACAGGTTAACGTCCCATACCATCTAACGGCGCATTTTTTAACATTCCGCAATAACGAATTTAAATAAAACAACCATAATATATCAAATTAATTCAAATTAATCGAACTCGTTTTCGCTAGATATATCTATAACTTCTTTACAAGTACGCGCATTATATCCGGGCTTGCCGCAAACGCTATACTTCCGTTCTTTCGTTTTAACCCTTTTACGACGATTACCTTTAGCCGCTGTTAGCTGTATTTTTTTATTACCCTTTTCCTTTGCGGCCAAAAGAGCTTATTTCTTTGTATAATAAATATCCTTTTTTTTAAAGACGTTTATTTTTAGTTTTACGATGTTTACTTAAAATATGGTTTGTTTTGCATAAATAGGCGGTTTTTTCCCGAAAAAAAGTAATTTCGTATAAAAGTAACAAATTACTTTTTATTAAAAAATTAACCGATTCGATCATTTTTATTAACGAATTACCGTGGTAATTCTTAATCTTTCTTTATAAATAACGTCCTTACCTTATTTTTTTGCGGATATTTTTAAGGGTTTTTACGGGAAAGGAAAGAATAAAACCGGTAAAGGTAAGCGGCGAAACCGTTGGTATAAATATAACCGGAAGAATATTTAATTCGGAAAAAACGTTATTAAGATCGAATGGAACAAGTTTAGCTTTTACGAATCCGGATTTGATATTATCGGACGTTATGGTAGCTTGGAACGCGTCGTAAAAGCCGGCGAGAAAATCCTTTTTCGCAATATAGGTATGGTAACGTTATATTAGGTCTTTAATATACCGCGAATAAACGCGTTTTAAAATAAAAGAAAATACGTTAAAATGTTAAAGCCGATACGAAAAATCCGCGGATATATAAAGCGTAATAATATCGTAATTGGCGCAATATCTTTCAAATTTTATCGAATAATAACTTTCGTAGCCGTCAAAGATAAAAAAACGTTTCGAACCGATCGTACGCGTCCGAATATATTCGTTAAAATGTTAAATCCATTTTAAACTTAATTTATTAATTATTTAACCATTAGTACTTAATATAACTTTTTAATCGGCTATTAATAATAAGTTATTGCAGTATTAAGATTTAAGAAGATTTTTTCCCGTTATGATAATAAATAACGGTATAGCCTAACCTTGAGAATTAATAACTTATATAATTATAACTTATTCTTTATTTCTTTATTCTGTTTATTTAAGTTTTTTACGTTTTTCGGTATTCGTAATTACTATACCCGTTATTATAAGAAATCCTATTAAAAACTTAATCTTATCGAAGTTGTAAATATCTTTTTTCCGATATCGTATTTTGCGATAATAACTCGAATAAGTTCGAACTATTTGCGAAATGTTTCTGGATTTTCGTATAAGATCCGTTAATAATCGATTTTCCGATTTAAACGCGTTCAAAGTTTTTTTTTTTGCCGTTTAATAAATTTCGACGCCCAGTTAACTTGAATGCGTTCTGTAACGTGCTGGGCGAATAATAAATTCGCCATATCTTTAATATGTTAAAGCTGGATAGGAAACGTTTACATATTTAGGTTAAAAATCCGTTTAAGAATCGGTTTTTTTTTCAGTCGCCGTTAATTTTCGCAAATTGGGGATAATATTGGTTCGGGCGCGTCGACCGTAATATCGGGCTCTTAAGGTAATTTCGACAACATCGTATATAAAATAAAGCTTTTTAAAACAAAGTTTTTAGTTTTGTTTCTTAGCTTAAACGGCTAGGTTCATTTTAGTTTCTTTTGTAAAGTGTTCCATTTTGTTATATTAAATAATGGAAAAATAAAGTTAAGTAATTAAAATGCGTAGAGAAATGCGCCGTTCGGTGGTATACGCCGTTCGATAGTATAGGACGTTAATCGCTTTTTATAGTAAAGCTTTTATTTCTGAAAGCCGTAACGTAACTACCCTTTTTTATAGTTTTAATAAATAACTTTTTAAAATTTTTATTATATTTTCTTGGTTTTTTTTAATTTTAATTTTATTTTTTCTTTATTCTTTTTTTTGCCGTAAGAGTGTTTTTATTAATATACGCATTTCTTTATTAACGGTTTTATAAGATAACTTATTAACTTCGTTTCGAAATATAATTAATTCAGCTAATTTACGTATTACGCCTTAAATAGCGTTATTATATTAACGAAATTATTTACTTATTATAAGCCGATTAATATAAAAATATTATATTTTTACGGCGTTCGCTATAATTATATCCCATTTTTCAGTAGTTTATAAAGGTACTTTATATTAGTTTAATTCTTTTTAATATTTTTTATATTTATCTTTTACGAATTTTCCCATTTTATTTATATTTGTACCTGTATATTATTTTAAATTATTAATTTATTTGCGTATCGGTTTATTAATTTTTAAGTTTTATAAATACGATTTTCCGATAAAACTATATATTATTCGCCTTATAATAACAAAGTTTTTTTTATTACGCATCGTAACGTTATTTTTTAAATTAATATATTTAAAAAAGATTTTTATATTTCGTTATTTTACGTTCGTCGAAATCGGCCGGTATGCTTATACCCTAATTAACGTTTTTAAGCGAAAGGTAATCGGACTTAACTAATAACGTTTTTTTAATTCGGAATTAAAAAACTTAACGATATTTTTAGGTATACGATTAGAAAGTTTTTCTTATTACGCGTTTTATTCGTTTAACTTTTCGAACTTTACTTTTATAACCGATTTTAAGTTATTACTTATCGTAATCCGTTTTAATTAACTATTTAACACCTAATTTATTAATAATAATAAAAAGTTTTAAAAATAAATATAATAAATTTAAAAAACTTCGTAATCCGGCCATATAACTATTAAATAATCTGAAATTACGCAAATTAAATACCCTAGTTATAGCTTCATTTATATATTAATTTTAATGATGATAACAGCTAACTATCTCTTGTCAGAGCAGAAGGGAATTAATCTCCCATACAAATTAGCTGCTACCCCTGTGTCCTCCACCCATTAGCGCGACACACGGGCTGTCAGCTAGCTGGGGGGTGCGTAGCGCACCCCATATACGGAAAGGTCACCTACTGATCGGCCCATATGTACTCCGGAGCTAAGCTACTTAAAGTTATATGAGTGCAACAGCACCTGCAACTAACCGAATACAACAACACAACTGATGTCCCCTATATCTGACAATTAAGAGTCTTATTCGCTTAATTCGCGTATATATCAACTGATTAGCTGTTGTTAAAATGATATAGGTTATATATTAGTAATAATTATTTATATATTTTAAATAATAACAATGGCAACCGTATAGTCGACGTCCTTAGTTATCTATAAAGGACCTAAGGATTAGAACCGTTTTAAAGGCGAATTCCAGATTAGAACATACGTTTTTAATATCTGGGATTATATCGATCTTAATTAGTTATTTAAATAGCCTGTTAAACTTACGAAACCCAAAATGGCTACTTATCCAAAAAAACGATTTCGTTAAATAATAACGTAAACGGCCAGTTTATTTACCGAAGGAATTATATAAATCGAAAAGGTCGATTAAATAAGTTATTTAACAAATACCTTTAAGATAACGACCGAAAGTAAATAAGCCTATAATTAGGATTTTACGGAATATACTTATATGGATAGGAAGTACGATATTTTTTGCAAAAGTATAAACAACTTTATAAATTAAGTCCTGAAATCGGTATTTTTAACGATTAAAGAAACGAGCTTTTTTCCAAAAAAGAATTTACGGGAATAATATGTTACGTTAGCCGAATCTGGTAAGGTATACGATAATAGGTTTTTAATTAATACCTAACGAAAATACCGCGACCGGTTAAAGCAAGCCTTAAAGTTAATAAAAAAGCTAAACGAATAAATCGGGAAATGGTAGGAAATTATGACCTAAAGGTAACGATACGGAGTTCCGGAAACGAAAACGACGATCGTATGGGTTAACGACTTATATATAATAGTAGCTTTAATTATGGAAACCTGGACGATTATCTTCCAGATAATAAAAAAGGCCGAAATAAAAAACGGCACGATTAATTATTAAAAGGTAATTGCTAACTTCCTGAATTATTAGGTTATAACCTATTTACTAACTACATCAAGAAACGTTAAAGTAACGTTTCTAACGTTTTATGGGGCTCCTGCGGAACCATTTAATCCGGACGATCCTGATCAGGAAAAAACCAGACCTATTAACCGTTAACCGAAAAGTAGGAATTTAAGACGGGGCCCAAAGCAAGGTAATCGAAATAGTTTTTATTCGGATCGAAACGTTAACAAACGAAAGCGTTACGAATTAAACGATTAAGGCATCCGTTATAAAACATGCTATAATACCTTATATCGGTTACCTTAATATTATTACGCGTTTTTTAAAAAAGCTTTAATAAATTTTAAGTTTATAAAAATAATAGCATTATTAGTTAAGGACCGGATTATCTTTAATTATTTTTTTTTTAAAAAAATCGATCGTTTATTAAAAATTATAAAAAGATTAATTACAAAAATAAATTAACTTTTAAAAAAAGTAAAATAAATTTTAACTTGCTTTTTAATTATTAATTAATATAACGCTATAAGTACCTTATTTTATCCCTTAAAAAATTTATTTATTTTAAATTTAAGGTTTACGATATATATTTTTAACCTAATCAGTAAGTTCCTAAATTATAAGATAACGATTTAAAATAACGGAATATACGTAAGGAATAACTTTATTCCGATTAAAAGTTATAAAAAAGTAAATATATTATTTTAAAATTTTAAGGGCCAAAAAGTATTACGTTTATACGACATAACCTATTACGAAAATTTTGCATATAACTTAATATCTTTCCGGCAGCTCCGAAAAAAAGGGTATTAATAAAATAACTAAAATATTAATAATTTTATTCGAAATAAATATAATTAAGTAATTATTACGTTAATAAATAAATTTAATTAGTTCGTTATCGAAGATATTAACGTAATAATACCTTATGTAATTTTAATTATTTATAAACGAAATATTAACTTATGGACGAAAAGATTATTACGTATAAGTAACGGTATTATGTGGCACCTGCAATTAGGCCATTTAAGCCTTAAAGTAATTATCCAGCTATATTTTTATATTAAGGGAATCTAATTAAAAGGTTTTATAATAATTAAATATTAAATATATGGCAAGGCCAAAACGAAAAGATAAATATGCCGCGAACCTCGGAAAGGAATATCCTAATTAGGTTAAAGAATCGCCGTCGACTTTATTAACTTCGAAAAAGATCTTAAAAGATATAAATACGTTATGTTCGTTACCGATAAATATTTAGGCTTTATTTGGGATATTTATTTAAAAAACCGAAAACAAAATATATTAATTATAACGTTTCGATACTTTTTAAAAATCCTAAAAAACCAAGATAAGGTTTTTTTATAGGTAATCGAATATAATAACGAAATCTTGAAAAATTACTAATTTCGAAATATACTTTAATCGTTTTTTTTTTAATATCAGATTTAAGCTTTTAATATTATATACTTAAGTTTAAAATGGGGGTATAAAACGTTTAAAGAATATTATTAAGGAAAAAACGATTACGATACGAAGTAACGTTAAATTATTAACGTTTCTGATCGTATATATTTTTAAAGTAATAATATATTTATATAACCGTACCTTAAAATATTTTCTTTTTTGGCAAACCTTATATAAAATTTACTATGTTTACCTGGCATATAAAAACGACGTTGCAATATTTAATCGAAAACCTTAATAGGCCTACCTTCGAACTTATGGTTATATGGCTTACGTTATAACGATTACCGTTATGAAAAAAAAATAAAGATTTTAAAAGTTAAATTTTAAGGTATAAATTAGTTTTTTTATCGGTTATCGATTTACGAATATTTACGAAATCTGGAACTTATTAATTAATAAGATTATTATTATTTAAAACGTTTAATTTAACGAAAAGGTTATCTTTTCCGGTAATATTAAAAACCTTAAGGATAATTTACTTTACGTTATTAAAAACAAATTATAAAACTTATTTTAATAAATTATTATACTTAATTAAGTTAATAATTATCTTATATATATATAAGAAAAAAATGAAAATTTAAGCGGAATAATTTAGTTACCGGTTAAATAAAAAGGTTAACTTTAAAATGGTATTAACGTCTAAAAAGACGTACGGGATAAGGAAAAATAAGCCTATTTACAAAAAATTAATTACTTTTATACGACCGTTATATTTGAATTATTTCCGTCCCTTAAACCATTACCGTTATTAACGTTTACCTTAATAATTATTACGATTATTATACTAACGGAAAAAATAAAAATAATTTTAAATTTTTGTTACGTTATTTAACTTAAAATAACGGTAAAAAACAAAAGTACCTTACGGGTTATAAATATAAACTTTCTATACGTTCCGTATTATAACAATATTATCAAAGTCGACCATAAAATATGGGAAGCCGTATTTAATGCAAAACGAATAATTTATTTTATAAGTACGCGTAATAACCGGCCGGTAAATTACGGAAATTTAAGGAAAATAAAAACCCGAAATACGCGTTATTTTAATCGGAAAAGCTTTAATTTATTAAAATAAAAAACGTTATTTAAGTTACGAAACCGGATATATAGGCGAGATTTACCGCTATCGCCGTAAGGCCATAAAAAGCTAAATATATACCCGTTAAGAAAGATATTCCGTAAAGCCGAATTAATTTATTTATAAAGTTATAAAAAAATAAAATCCTAAAAAGTTATTAATTAATTCTTAATTAAAAAAAAACAGGTTTTAAGATATATATAAATATACGTTTATAAGTTCGATAAGTATAATTGATTTTAAAAATGTAAGGTCCGGCTTATTATACGAAGCGATTAATAATTTAAAAATATTTACAAAAATATATACGTATTTATGCTAACTAAAAGGTTATTTCAAACTTTGATCGTTATTATAATTAGGTTTAATTTAAAGCTTAAGTAATATAACGTTATAAACGTTTTTATTAACGCGAATTTACTTTACGAAATATATATAAAAATACCCTTAAGATATTTATAACGTAATAAAACGTTTTTAATTAAAAAGGTATTATATAAATTAAAGGAATTTCTTTTTTTTTAATAAAAGAATTTTATTAACATATTTAAAAATTTAAGATTTAGCCCCGTTTTTTATAAACCATATTATTTTTTTCGTTAAGGGATGCTTTTATTTTTTTACGTCGACGACATAATCGTTACGTATAACAAAAAGTATTAAAATCTTATCGATTAATTAATTTAATAAATATAAAAACGATATATTTTTATAAATAACAAAAACTTATAATAATTTCTTAAAATTAAAATAATTAAAAATAAACTTAATAAAAAAATCTGGTTATTTTAATCCGATTTTATAAATAAATTAATTAATTTAATTTTTAAAAAAAATTTAAATAATTTTTTAAAAACGTTAATAATAAACGTTAAGCTATTACCAAATTTTAATTTAGCTTATTTAAGTTTAATTAATAAATACCAAAAAAATCGGTTTTATTTTATATATTATAATTAATACATAATTTGATATATTTTTTATAATATTTCGATTCGTATAATTTAACCAAAACGTTAATAACGTATATTATAATATTATTAATAAAATTATATTATATTTAATCGGTATTAAAATATTAATATTATAGTTTAATGGTAAAAAGTCGATAAATATTTAAAGTAACGCTTTTTTTACGGATAACTTGGTTAATTGAAAAAGTTTTTAAGCTTATATTATAAAGTTATTCGGAAAAGTAATAAAATAACGGACAAATAAGTAAAATATAATAATTATTTTTATAACCGAAACGGAATTATTATTCCTTACGTAAGTTATAAAAAAAACCTTATTTACTTTTCGATTAATTAAAGAATTAAAAATTAATTTAAATATAAGACCGTTAAATATGTAATATAATAATTAATAAACGATACGGTTAATTAACGTTAACGTCGCCTTTTTATAAATAAAGTTATAATACGTAAATATACATAATTATTAACTGTAAAAAATAGCAAAAAAGGATCTAATTAAAGTGGATTATACGCCTATAAGCGATATATTAGCGGATGAATTAATTAAAGCCCTATTACGAAAAACCTTTAAGCATTTTAAAAAATAATTAAGATTAATGGATATTACTAAAGCCCTGGATTAGCAAAGGAAAGCTTTAAGGGTTATTTCAGACGAGGAATTAGCTGATCAGGAGGATTCAATCGCCGGAGGAGAGGTGGAATGGACAGCTGTGGCTTTAGGGAGTGATGAAGTGCGGTGATCAACGCCGTGAATGCTTCAAGGCGTTGAGGGGGTGTGTCAGCTAGCTGGGGGGTGCGTAGCGCACCCCATATACGGAAAGGTCACCTACTGATCGGCCCATATGTACTCCGGAGCTAAGCTACTTAAAGTTGTATGAGTGCAACAGCACCTGCAATTAACCGAATACAACAACACAACTGATGTCCCCTATATCTGACACGGGCCGATTCCTTCCGACCTAGAGCCACTGTATCCGACACGTTACCTCATCAAGATCAGGCCCTATTTTTGAGGTTGTGGCTGCGCTGTAGTTAGAGCTTTCCAAAAACTAGTAGCTTTAAGTACCGACCCATAAAGGACCCATATAAATCCCACAAAAAACACAAACCTTAAAAATAGGGCCTGATAACAAGTTGTGATTTTTTGGCTCCGTTCTGGGCATTCCCATACAAATCTTTAAAAATTTTCAATTCGAATTCGTTAAAAATAACTTTAATTTAACGTTACTTGTTTTGTAATTACGCAAAGTTGATACAGAATTAAAATCTGTATCTTTTAATATACATTTGGTCCTAATTAAGTTACGATTAATTGTTGCGTAGCCACTGCACCAAAAGACTGTATTGATAAGAGCGCACTTATTGCGCTACTTATCTGACACACCCCCTCAGTTGCTAGCGATCAGGTAGTAACTGGTATTCCTCTCATGGTACCATATATGGCTGCATTTAGCGCATTATCCATGGCCAGTTCTCCTATGTTGGGATCGAACTTGAAGCTTTTAGGTAAGTGGTCAGGTGCAGGGCCGCATTTGCATGCGCGCTAATTAGCTGCGACGGTAGAACTCCACTTAGTGGAGCGTGTCTGAGACTCTTAATTGTCAGACACAAGCGTGTATTCAGTATTGGGGTTGAAACTCGGTGTTCTTTTTTTTTTTTTTTGTTGTCTTGACCATCGCATGATCAATCCATATCTAGATGTCCTGGTATGTCCATACAAATGGTATGGCTGGTAAGGTCTCCACTTATGATCCCATACAATCTCCGATGCTTTCGCCACACGCCGCATTCCTAATAACTACCAGTTATCTGACATATTCCCTCAGGGTCTGCTTTTTTTAATAGCAGACCCTGGATATAAAATATTAATTAATAAAAATAATCCTCGAATCTTTGTAAATTTTTATTAAATAATTCCCGAACTTTACGTTCTTGTATTTTGGCTTTAATATTTGTTAACCTTAATTATTAAGTAAATTACCTAAACGAAATAATAAAAAAGGCTTTTATTAACCCATCTGTAAACATATCGTTCGTAAAAATATATATTACTTTAATCCTTCTTTAAATTACTTTTTATTATAATTAATAATTATAAATATTTATATACTTTAACTTTATTTATAAAAGGGTAATATTTACGTAAATAAGCTTAATTATTTGCTTATTATCATATTGGATAATAATAATCGAAATATCGAATTAAATTCCGAACTTTTTAATTAGTCGAAATACGTACATAACCTTTTTCGTGGCTTAAGTAAATACCAATAATTCCGCTTTTATTATAAAAATAATTATTATATTTTGCTTATTAGCGCGCTATCCGATAATGCTGCCGAATAAACGTATTACGTAGGCCTAAAAGCTTTTTCGATTAATCGAATTATCGGCAAAGGAAGTATCGTTAACTATTTCGAAGATATTTATTCTGCCGTATTTTAAAATATGGTATTTCGTATCGAAAAGGTATCGGATAAATCGATTTATTTTAATATAATGGTTGGAACTTAAATTTATATTAAATCTCGTTAACTTAAAAGCTGCAAAAGTAATATCCGGACGAATAATAACTACGGCGTATAACATCAAACCGATCTTTTTTTAATATACCTTAATAAAATAATCAGAAGCGATTTTTTAATTAAGAAATAACTTTTTATTTTTTATGGAAGTATCGGCTCGATTAGAATTTACTTCCCTTTCGATTAATTTGGCCAGCTTGTTAATATATAACGATTATAAAAGCTATATCTAACGCTTCGATCGATTTCTAATTACTTTAATTTTTAAAAATTATTAAAATTCGTTTCCTTTAATAAGCTAATATTTTATTTTAAGCTAGTTAATCGCGGCGTTAATAACTTTTTTGCGTTTCTTTTTGTATACGATAACGATATTATTTATATAAAAAAATATATAAATATTATTTCGTACGAAATAGCATAGCTTATAAAGGATAAAAATAAAACTTAATTAAGTAAATATTTTTAATAATTTTTTTTTAAAATAAGGGAAATTCTTTTAATCTATATAAGGCTTTAAACAGTTGCAGAATAGTCCCCGGTTTCCGGTACCTTGGTGGCATTTTTATATAAATTTTCTTATCGAACTTTATATTAACGAAAGTATTTATTACGTCGTACTGGATTAACTTTAAATCAAAACGTATAATTATCGTAATGAAGGTTTTAAAAAACTTTCCAATAAAAGTAAATATATAAGTATTTTTATATTTCCTTTAAATTTATTAATTATTTCGTATTATTAAATAGGCTGTATAATTTAAAAAGTTATTATACTTATCGAATTTATAAGCGTATATTTACATATAATTAAATAACTGTTTTTGTTAGCTTTTTTGCGGTTATATTCTGTTTATAAACTTATTTATATATAATTATCCAAATAGTTTTTTTTACTTTCCGAAACTCGTTCCTTATAAGGTAATTTTGCAGTTTTTTATATATTTTAAAAGCTGGCGGAAGATCTTTTCGATAAATTTTCCTTTTTATTTGTAATAGGCGTTTAATTTGATTATGTTTAAAAGTATTAACCTAAGCTTTTATCCTTATACCATTAAGGTGGCGATACGGACGGTTTACCATTTAGATAATTTATGCCTTATTTACTTACTTTTATATTTTAACCTTATTACCGAATTTAAACGTTTTGCATTAAACGTAACCTTTTAGCTTAAGGTACGGTATATAATTCCGGAATTAAGGATTTTATTAATACTTTCGCGTTTTTTAAGGACGGCGTTAAAGGTTGCTTTTTTTTTAAAAAAACCGCGGTATTTCGAATAATGGCAGCCAGTAAGGCAATAAAACGCGGCGGAGTAAAATCGGGCGTTAAATAAAAAGCGAAATAAGTATTCGTATAAAATTAATTAAATTTACATAAATTAGATTTTTTAAAAGTATTTTTTACCTTATCCGAATTTATTACGTTTTCGCTTTTAATAATGCTATCCATATTTACCTTTAATAGCTGCGTTATTTCTTTATCTTTTTCGTGAACCATAGGTCCAGATTCGAAGCGTAAATGTTTTAAGTATTTAACTTTATCCAGTAGGCGTTATAGTTCGTTTTCGGTTACTTTGAAAAAGTCGTTTTTAAGGTTTTTTAAGTTATTATTAAAGATACTCTTTTTATCGAAAATAACGTTACGAGTTATTATTATTTTATTCGTTAAGGGATTTCAAATACGGTAAATATTCGATAATTAATACCTTACGAAATAATTAATCTAAACTTTTAGGTCGAACTTTCGCTTTTTGTTTTGCTTATGTTATGCGTTTTTTTGTTAAAGCGTAAGCCTTATAGCCATAAACTCGAAAGTAACCTAAGCGGGGTTTTCGGTCGGTAATTATTATCCTTTCCCTATATATTTGGTAAGTTTGGAAGCGTTTATACGGCGTTAACCAGTTAAATATATATTTAGGGGTCCGGTTATATAGGTAAATTATTACGCGGTAAATCTTTACTTATAAGAAATGCGGTAACTTTACCCCTTTTTGTATATAAATCGCTTTTGTTTTAATCATACCCCCCGAAAGTTCGGCGCCTCCGTTTTAAGCTTGGGTATTAGGTATTAAAAGTTCGATTTGGATTTTCCTCTTTAATTAAAGGTAATCCCGGACCTGGTATTTTCTGCCGTATAGCTCGTTGTCACATTTTATAACTTTTATTTTATAACTGTAACTTTTAAAAACTACGAAAACTTAATTTAAAACTGCTATAATAATTTCAGTTTTTCTATCGTTAAGGTACTAGTCTTAAATATAACTTAAAAAACGATTAATTATAAATATAACGTTATTAATACGGTTACCATTTTTTTTAAATCCTGAAAATCGATAGCCAGTTATCCTCTTAGGCCTAAAGGTAGGCTTCGGTAAGTTTTACGGTTTAAGCGTTTCGTTTTTCCGTACCCGCAAATATCATACTTGATAATAATAATTTCATCTTTTTTCCGGCATTTTTGCCTAAGGTTTTTAATTTTTACCCCTTAAAAGTGGCCTACGAAATAGTTAAAAGCTTTTGGACCTAGGTAAGCGAGCCTTAAATGCTATCGTCGAATATCAGCAGTATTTAAAGGTCGTTTTGTTTATAAATTAAACTTTTTCCGTCAGATAAAAAACGTTCTCCGGGTTAACTAAAATAACAAATATTCGAATATTATCTAATTATATTTTTCGGTTAGTTATCCGATAATCGAATCGTTTTTCCGACGTAAGTAATTATTAGTTTTTTTTTAGTTTTATTAAAACCTTTATTTTTTTAATAACCGTAATAATATTAAGTTATAAGTAAAACCTTTATAATACGTTACGTTTTGTAAGCGTATTAATCGAAGACTATTTAGGTTTTCGAATCGGATGTTTATTTTTCCGTATCCGAAGATAAAAATAATTATATTTCCGGCGTAAATATAATTTTTTTAAAATATTAATTTAAAGTTTAAAAATTTGTTTATTTTGTTAAAGATATAAAAAGTAATCCCCGAATCCAAAATAAAGAAATTCTTTAACGGATAAATAGTTATTTCGAACGTTACGAGGAACATTAAGAACATAACTTTAATAATACCTATCCGGCGTCTTAATTATTCGGATTTTTTAAGTAATACCTTAAAATTTAATTTTTTAATTTTTTTTCGTTAAGCTTATTATTATTTTAATCCGTTTTGTAATTAATTGTTATAAAGTTTCGTTCGGTTTTTAATTTTCCGGTGCTTTATTTTTGAAAACGAACTAATAAGTTAATAATTCGTAAAAACCCAGATATATAGGGTAGGTAAATTTTATAAAGTTTTCGTCGGTAATAACGCGTTTCCGTTTTAATTTTAATAGCTTGCAGTTTCGGCCTTTACCGGATTTTTTAATTTTTTTTTAAGGAAAAAGTAATTAGTTAATCTTATATTTTGCTGGTATCCGATAAAGCGTTATTAATTTCGGGATTAAAATTATTTATATTTCCGAATATAACTGCAAAAACGTTTTAAATAATTTACGGGTGAATTGTTTTAAATTATAAAAAAATATAATCCTTAAGTTATATTATTATTTCGCGGTATTTTAGGATCCCAAATTTAATTTATTCCTAATAAGTTATTTTAAAACTTATAATCTAATCGTTAAAGACGTCGTTAAAAACTTCCTTTAAATCGTTTGCCAGATTTTGTATATCGTTAACTTTTTTAACGCCTTTATTTTATACGTTCGATATAGCTATTTTTTATTATGTTACCTATATTCCGAAATTTTTTAAAAGCTTAATAAATAACTTAATAATTGTTCGGTATCTTTTTTTAATTTCCGGCTTTAATTATTTTAATAAATAATGCCAGTTTTCTTTAAATCGTTATATTATTCGTCGAAAGTCCGAATCGGCTTATAAATCGTAAGTCGGTAATTTGGTAATATTAAAAATAAGATTTAATTCGTTAATTTCTTTATATTTTTCCGGTAATCCTTATATTCCTTATTTTCGTATATATAAACTACCTAATCCGCGTTATAATTAAGTTTACCTTCGATAGTTATCTTTATTACGGAATTCGGTTTTTCGCTAAATTTTACCTATTTAGTAATACTTGATGCGACGGTTATGCTATCGGAGGTGATATCGGTCGAAATGTTTCGAATAATTCGTAAATTGGCTCTTTTCGGATAATTCTCGAACTTTGGCTTCGTAAGTTAGGTAAGCCATGGCTTTTTCTGATCTGGGTCAATATAGTCCCAAAGATCTAAGGCTGTTACTTTAATCTGGAATTCGTTGTCCCATAGCTCCCAATGCTCAGGGGCTGAATAAAACGTCTTTTCTGTAATGGTTTTACTTATCATGACTGAAGGTCGCTTGCCGTTATAATCGTGATATCGGTATAGAATGAGACTGAGACTCTTAATTGTTGCGTAGCCACTGCACTAAAAGACTGTATTAATAAGAGCGCACTTATTGCGCTACTTATCTGACATTAATAAAACGCGTCCGAAAAAATGGCTAAAAATTCCGTTTTGAGCAAACCTTTAATCTGGAACGCCCTTATGGCTATAACAACCCAATTACCGCGTATAACATTTCGTCATGGACCTTCCAAGGGTTATTCAGTATGGGAAAAGCCCGTATAGTTATTCTTTTGTCCGTACGGGTTGTGGTTGTTGCGTTATAACTATGAGGGCGTTCAGGTTGATTAAGTCCGGACTTTTCTTATGGCTGCGACGTAATAATTACCGGTCGCAACATTTTGCTATGGGCCTTCCAAGGGTAATTCAATATGGGAGAAGCCCGTACAGCTATTTTTTTGTCCGTACGGGTTATGGTTGTTGCGTTATAACCATGAGGGCGTTCCGGTTGATCAAGTCCAGACCTTTCTTATGGCTGCGACGTAATAACTATAACCCGTACGAACAAAAAAATAACTGGACGGGCTTTTTCCATATTGAATTACCTTGGAAAATTTATAATAAAATGTTGGAAGTAATAATTGTTACGTGGTAATAAGGAGGGCGTTCCGGACTTAATCGACCCCAACTTTCTTACGGCTGCGACGCAATAACCATAACCCGTACGGCCGAAAAATTTGATATACGGGCTTTTCCCATATAAAATATACTTAAGAGACCCGGTACATGATGATGCGACCGGTGGTTGTTGCGTTGCAGCTATAAGGGCGTTACGGTCGCTTATTTTCTAGACTTAAACCTAGCCATATTGGCTGTAATTGCCACTTAAAAAAGTTAAAAAAATTCCTGTACGTATATTAGCTTATGTTTGACGCGTAGGTAAAGTTTTATACGTATCGGCTTTGATTTGGTTGCGTAATTATTTCTTTTTATTTAAATCTTTACATTTTAAAAAGAAATAAAAAGAAAGTTAATAATTTTGGTGGAAGCGTCCAGAACGGACCCTCTTTTCGCACAACTCCAACTCAGGCCTCGCTGGCTCGTTACGGGGATTTGGGATTTAATTGGTTAATTTTTAGCGTGATACAACAGTACATAGAAACGAGCCAGCGAGGCCTGAGCTAGCTGAGGTAACCGACACATCCCCTTCATTGCCCCCGAGATCTGCAAGAGACATTCTTGTTGGAGCGACTCAAGCTTCCCCACCAGCTTCTTTGCCAACCGCCATTGGACTCCGTCACCACTAATGAACCAAGCGCCACAGGCGCAAGTGATGATTGGTCGAACTTTGGTCAGATAAAGCTGCCTCATGTTGTGCAGATCTGCACCCCAAATGGAGCCAGAGATGCGTCGCAAACATTTCATCTGGTTGCAGACCTTGAGCTGGATGCAACCACTTTGATCAATACGACATTCCTAAGATGAGGAACCATTGCCATCTCACCTTTTCAATATGCGGCCCCCACTTGAGTTGATGGTCCACCTCGAAGCCAAGGATGCGGAGCTCTGTCTTTAGTGTCTCCTCTGTCAATCCCTTTATTTTGGTATACTTAACGTCTCATTGACGTCAATGCCACCTCTACTGGGTACAAACGAGCAACTAGCCCAAATGCAGCCGCCGACGTCCATGGATGAAGGATAATTATGTTCCATTCATAACGCCGACATAATTGGCAATCGTACGAGCAACACGTTGTCTGCGCGGCTTCAACCTAACATTTCGCAAGGGATTCGGGTCGTGATTTGTAATCTTCTGGCTTATATCACCCTGCCATATCTTAGTAAGGCTCGGGAGTTTATTCAGCCGATAGGTGCATATATGGGCATGAGAAGCCCTGACAGTATACTAACGGCATCACAGTTCTAAGTATATCAGAACTTTAATCAATCATCATGGCGCCGTCTACCATGAAGGCACTCGTCACTATTGAAGGCAAAAGCGCCTCCGTCCAGTCAGTCCCCGTGCCTACCCCTGGTGAGGCAGAAATTCTCGTCAAGGTGCACTATGTAGCACAGAACCCGACCGACTGGAAGGCGATGGCGGGCGTGCCGCCGGGCCGTACCATTGGTTGCGACTTCGCTGGGACCGTTGAGGACTCGAACGGGTCCCACTGGAGGGAGGGCCAACGCGTAGCCGGCTTCGTCCAAGGAACGGCGCCCAGTCCGCCACGGGGCGCGTTCGCCGAGTACGCGGTCATCGAGTCGAGTTTAGTCTTCCCCATCCCTGACGAGGTATCATACCAGGAGGCAGCTGTCGTCCCGCTGGCCTTCGCAACGGCCGTGCAGGCCCTATTCCAACGCCTGAAGCTTCCTGAGCCCAGCATGCCGGCCAAGTCCACTTTCCCCGTGCTCATCAACGGCGGCACCTCGAGCGTGGGCATGTACGCCTTGCAGCTGTGCAAGCTAGCAGGGGCGTTTGTCGTCGCGACCGGGTCGAAGAAGAACCACGAGTTGCTCAAGTCCATGGGCGCCGACGCCACGGTCGACTACAAGGACGTGGACTGGCCGGAGCAGGTGCGCAAGGCGACGCACGATGGCCTCGAGCACGCCTTCGACTGCATCGCGGAGAAGGGGTCGCCGCAGCAGATCGCGAAGGCCCTCTCGCCGACGAAGGGCGGGCACATCGTGACCATTCTCCCCATCGTGAACATTAAGGACGAGGTTCGCCAACTGAACAGCAAGGCCAAGCTGGAGAGCACCATCGTGTACACCGTCTTCCAGCGGCCCCTGAAATACGGCGCCTTCGACAACTGCGGGGAAGCGACACCGGAGGACAAGGCGATCTGGGAGAAGTACCTGGCGATGCTGCCCGATCTGTTGACGAAAGGCAAGATCAAGCCGAACAGAGTGCGGGAGATGGGCGGCATCGAGGACATCCTGACAGGGTTCAAGGAGCAGAAGGAGGGGAGAGTTAGTGCTGAGAAGCTTGTGTACAAGATCGCATAGGACGATTATACGAGATAAATTAGAGATACGATGATATAGGCCCGAGACAGTAGAGCCGCCAATAGGTCCTATGAGTAAGATGAAAACGCCAATGATTCCTCCTGCTGGTGATGTACATATGATAGTAGACAGACATCCTGCTGGAAGCGGTACCTTAAACGTCAGTTACTGTGACCTCTAACCAGCAAGATGCAGGGCTGCTTGGCCGAGATTTAACTGGCATATTTAAGAACATGACTATAACATCTGGGGAACCACAACTGAAGGGGTTGTTGAACTGGAAGAGAGGGAAGCACTTTCGATTTAGTCGCCTATATTAACCTTGGACGTACAGAAAGTTTTTTGCCATTGAATGTAGTGGCCTATCGAAAGTGTAGAAACATAGTAGGCGACTTCAGGTAATTTTAGAGTATCTCGTTGTTCTCCCGATCCTTCTTCGCAACGTGGGATATAACCAGTAGTGACTCAAATTTAAGTCACGTAAGGATGTAAAATCATTCTGGCTATATCCCATACTCAAGGTGTACCTAGTGGTTCTTTATAATCAAGCTTAATCATTCCAAGTATATATGTCGGATACAGTGGCTCTAGGTCGGAAGGAATCGGTCCGTGTGTCGCGCTAATGGGTGGAGGACACAGGGGTAGCAGCTAATTTATATAAGAGATTAATCCCCTTCTGCCCTAAAGAGAAACAGTTAGCTATTATCATCATTAGAACCAATATACAAATAAAGCTACGACGAAAATACTTAATTTGCGTAATTTTAGGCTGTTTAATAATTATAAGCCCGGATTATAAGGTTTTCTAAATTTATTATATTTATCCTTAAAACCCTTTTTTTTTATTAACAAATTAAGTATTAAATAGTTAATTAAAACGGATCATAATAAGTAATAACTTAAAATCGGTTATAAAAGCAAAACTCGAAAAGTTAAATAAATGGAATATATAATAAAAAGAATTTTTTAATCGTATATTCGAAAATATCGTTAAGTTATTTAATTCCGAATTAAAAGAAACGTTACTTATTAAATTCGAATACCTTTTACTTAAAAACGTTAATCGGCGTACAAATATATCGGCCGATCTTAACGAAAACGAAATAATAAAATATAAAATTTTCCTTTAAATATATTAATTCGAAGAATAACGTTACGATTTATAATAAAAAAATGTTGTTACCGTAAGGTCGATAATATATAGCTTTATCGGAAAGTCGTATTTGCTTTACTTAAAAGTTAACGAACCGATACGCGAATAAATTAATAGCTTAAAATAATATATTAGTACGAATACGGATAAAACGGTAAAACTTGCAAAAATTAAATATAAAAAAGTCCTAAAAAAAGGAAAATACGTTAACTTAAAAAACTTTTATAAATAATTTAAGGAATGGGATATAATTATAACGAACGCCGTAAAAAATAATATCTTTAAATTAATCGGCTTATAATAAGGAAATAATTTCGTTAATATAATAACGTTGTTTAAGGCGTAATACGTAAATTAATTACAGTTAATTATATTTTAAAACGAAATTAATAAGCTATTTTATAGAACCGTTAAATAGAGAGTATATACGTTAATAAATATATTTTTACGACAAAGAAAAATAAAGTTGCTTATTAAAACCGTAAAAAAGGGTACTTACGTTACGGCTTTCAAAAATAAAAGCTTTATTACAGAAAACGATTAGCCTATTAATAAAGCTTTATTTTCAAAATTATCTTATAAATAAGCAAGAATTAACTTTTAAATTAAAAATCGTAATCTTAAAAAAAATAAAAAAGGTTGCCAAACGTATGATAATAACAGATATAACATACGGAATTACAAATATGTAATTAATATCGCAAATAAAAGGATTTTCGAAAAAAATAAAAAATACAGTTCGATAAAAAGATGGCCTTTAACATTAAATTTCGTAAAAAGGTTAAAACGATTAAAAAAAGTTTTAGGAAATTTGGAATCTATAATGGCTTATGGGTAATAACGGTTAACGGATAAAATAAAGAAAATCCTGATGGGCTCGATAAATAACATATTATATAAAGTATTTAACGTATTAAATATATATTTATTAAAGAATAACGCTATTTTGGATTTCGGAAGCTTTATTTATATGTTTTACGACCTAACCCGATTTAAGAAATTCGTAAAAATACTAAAAGGTTATATAGTTTTAATAAAAAATATTAAAATAACAATCTTAGGATATAGAGATATTACGATATAGGTAAAAGATTTATGTAAAAAAAAGAAGGGCTTAATATTAAAAGAAATAGCTTATTATTAAGGCTTTTATTATAATATCGTTTCGTATAAGCGCCTCGAATAAAAAGGCTATTATTAAAACATTTTTAATAATAACGTAAAGTATTAAGACAATTATAAAAAGCTATACGTTTTAAAAAAGAAGAAAGGTTAGCGTATGATTAAAAATAAAAGCTATATAAGGGCCGCTTTCCTTGTGATTAGAAAGGTAGGTAAAGTAATAGGTTAAGTAAGAGTTTAAACCCCAAAGTCGGGGGTGCTATGGCATCTAAAAATGGGCCATTACAGGCCAGAGTTACTAAAGCACCTACCTAATTACTGCTATGGAACGCTATTAAAGGGCCCTAGGATAGCCGAATGTCCGGCGTATGCCTTAACGAAAATAAAGGAAATCCCTTTACGGAAAAAACCAGATCTTAAAGTAATAATACCTTTTTTAAAGGTGCGTTTAAATTAACAAAACCTTTTAAAAGAAGCCCGTAAATATAAACGGGTATTAACGATTTTTTGTAAAGCTTTATATTAAGCGATAATATATTTTTACGTCATAATAAGAAAAAAGGATAAAAATTTACTTATTTTAAAGGATTATATAGGTTAGATTAAGAATTATTTTAAGCTTAACGTAAAGTTTATTCGAAAAAATATAAAACTTGCCCGTAACTTATCCGTTAAATAGCTACGTTTAAAAAGGATCCTAGTCAAACTTTTTACCCCGTATACGTACGTTTAAAATAAAGGCGTAAAGCGTTTGGGGGATATAATGATAAAAAAGGCGTACGTAATAACGATCGGGTCGAAATTGCCGCATAATTTGTAAAAAAAGCTCGTTAATTAAGTTACCTATTTTTATAATAAAATGTTAATAGTTACCTTTAAATAAAAAACCTTATATAAAGTTATATACACTTACCTGGCTAAGAAAGATAAGATATTAGGTTTTAAAATACCTTAATTAATTTATCTTAAGGCCTACGGTTATAGGTATTATATATTAAAGCTAAACCCGAATTATAAATTAAACAAATTACAGAAGCTGGACCTTAAAGCATATATTAAGTACCTCGTAGGATATAACTTTACGAATATATACAGGGCATAGGTATTAAAGCTTAAAAAGGTGATTATAACGAAAAACGTAGTTTTTAACGAAACGGAGTTTTTTAGTAAGAAGGATACGTTATACCGTTCGGAGGAAATGATTAGGAACCTTAAAGACCTAGTTACGAAAGTATAGTTACTTTAAAAAACTAGCAGTTAACGAGGTAATTTTTAAAAAAAAACGTTTCGGAAATGGAAATCGGAAATAAAGATAAGGCTAATACCTTTTCGAACGAATAGTAATTAAAGGACGAGGTTATTTAAAATAAGATTATTATGGGATATAAAATAGATTTTGAAAATATGGGTTAAGATAACTTTTTATAGCTATTTAAGTTAACAGAAGGGATACCGTACGTTAATTATGTCGGCCTAATAGTTAAATTGCTTAATTAGCAGGTTAAAAAGGAGGTAAAAGAAAATTTACGATACGAGGATAATTTGCGAATCCTATATAAGAAAAAAAGGTTTTATAACTTCCGCGAATATAAGGTTACCAGCTTTTAGATAAAAGCGTTTATTATAAGAAGGAAGTTTCTTTTTTATCGAAAGGATTTCGCTAAATTATTTAAAAACGTACGTAGGCTGGAAAATTTTCCGATAAAGTAGCAGTTCCGTGCAGCGTAAAAGGTTTACCTTAAAAAGTATAACTTCTTTAAGTTATAAGAAAAGGTGATTACGAAATTAACTAAAGGTTATTAAGTGTTTTATTATAAATAGATATTTATATATAAGTTCGATAAGTATAAAAGGTTTTAAAAATGTAAAATTAGGCTTATAATATGCGAAGATTAATAAAAAGCGGGAAATTTACTTATAAAAGCGATAACGTTAGTAGGAATAACGTTGCGATTAATTTTTGCAATAATTGCTAAGTTCGATTTAAAGTTAACGTAATTAAACGTAATTAATACCTTCGTTTATAATAATCTAGATAAGGAGATTTTTATAAAGATGCCTTTAAAGTTCTTAAAAAAGGGGAAGGTATTTAAGTTTAAAAAGGCTTTATATAACTTAAGAAGGTTACTTTTTTTATGGTAAAAAGCGCTTATAAACGCTTTTAAAGATTTGAACTTTAAAAAGGTCCCTTAAAAGCCTTATATAATAATAAAAGGTAATATACTAATATTTTTTTTCGTAAACGATATTATGTTAAGTTATAGGGGAAAAAAAAAGGAAATAATGGAAACGATTATTAATTTAAAAAAAACGGTTTAAAATTAACGAATTTAAAAAGCTTAAATGATTCCTAAGAATTTACGTTTTGTAACGAAAAACGAACGATTAATTTAGTTATTATAAAAATCATATATCGAAAAGGTAATAGCTTAATATTAAATCGATACGTTAAGCCGAATTTCTTATATTCTTATAGATTAATACGAATTTCTTCCGTTTGAAGGAAAGGTAACAAATAAATAGCGAAAATTATATTAAAAAAAGGTCGGTTCGATTTTTTTCGTAATAATTTCCATACGTCCTAACGTTACGTTCGCCGCCTCGAAATTATCACGTTTTAATTATAACTTATTAAACGTTTATTATAAAGCTATAAATAAGGTAATACGTTACTTATATTACACCCGTAATTTCGTAATTCGGTATAGGGGTAACGGGAATGTTTAAATAATAATATATATAAATAACGTTTTATTCGTTAATAATTTAATCGACCGGAAAAGCTTTTAAAAATTTATAATTTTATTATTTAAAAAAGTAGTAACGTAAAAAGCGAATAAGCAGGATATTATTATAATAAATATAATTTAAGCAAAGTTATTAACCTTAAATTAAACGGTTAAAAAAGGGCTATTTTTAAGTAAGTTCTTAAAAATATTAACGTTAAAGCTCGATTACTTTTTTATAGTAAATTATAATAATAAGTAAACCTTAAGGCTATTTATTAAAAACGCCTTAAAGCTTATAATAAAATTAAAGTACGTTAAGGTATATAATTATTAATTAAGGTAGAAATATTTATAAGGAAACGTATAAGTTAAGTAGCAAAAAACTAATAATATAATAGTTAACGGATTTACG
Source organism: Monosporascus ibericus (assembly GCA_004154915.1). NCBI lineage: Eukaryota > Fungi > Ascomycota > Sordariomycetes > Xylariales > Monosporascus > Monosporascus ibericus. The sequence goes on from QJNU01000003.1 coordinate 36,639, forward strand.
AAATTACTTACGGGTAACGCGTATAAAAAGTTCGTAAAGCTTTTAAGGATAAAAAATATTACGTAATAATTAAAATTTATTAAAAAAAGACGAATTTTGCAAAAAGATTAAAACGTATCGGTTAAAACGTAAGGTAACGTAAGAATTCCTAATAAAAAACGATTTCGATTAATTTTAAAAAACCTTAATTTATTAATAATCTTTAAATAATAAACTTTAACGAAATTTACGATAGTTTTATTAAGGGGTATATTAAATATAATAGCTTTAAGTTAAAAGGAATCGGTCGGTATATTACGTTAATAAGTAAAGGATATAAGGGTAGCAGTTAATTTATATAGGAGATTAATTCCCTTTTGCCCTAAAAAGAAATAATTAATTATTATTATTATCAAAACTAATATACGAATGAAGCTATGACGAGGATACTTAATTTGCGTGGTCCCAGGCTGTTTGACAACATGCATATGAGAGGCACATGTAATATTCCAGCTTGAGCTCTGCACTCTGCCTAGCAACGAAATAGCACCCCTTTTCACGGAGACCGGGCCCACCAACTGACTGACAGCTGCTGACTTAGGCAGCTCCATTTTGTGTCGTCTCACGACCTCACCAATCACTCATCTCAATGATGAGTCTTGAGAAAATACAACTATCTTCGGGCCTATCCTTGGTCTAAGCATCCTCCTTCATTCAGTCTAGGTTCGTTGACCACCGCCTGCCATTGCATTGCTCCTTCCACAATTTTCTTCTTCCTTTTTGACAACGCGAAACTTGGGCGGTATACATTTCCTTGGCAACGCTCATCTCATGTTCCTCTTTTGGTGTTCTATTTCTTGCGTTTCGTCTGAATCTGGTGGTTTTGCTACCTTTGGCATATTTTGGCTTCCCTTCGTTCATCTTTGCGCAGCACATCGTTTACACTATGCATGCTACTGCCCTTTATATTTATGGTTAAGATTACTCCTGTCGTTGGCCAACGCTCCAACACCGTTTGGCTAGAGCAGCAGTTCACCGCAACTCACATTGGATCTCTCTGTAACTTCGCCATCTCAGCGGAACCTGTAGGTATTTTATACTCCCCCCTTTTTGTCTCCCTCTCAGTTTCTTTTCTCTTCTTTTATATTTTTAAGGCGTTTTTTTATCTTACGCATTGCTAACTAACACTTGGACGTAGAGCAGAAAGCCCGTAGGACTGCCGGGTTGCAGGCAGTTCCTCGTTCCGGCATATTCCTCACATCTTTCTTTAAACCCAAGTCAAGTTTTCATCCAGCATGCCTTATTGATCCCGTTCTCCCGTTGCCTTGGTAACTGGGAAAGATTAGATTGTCAGCCGCTCTTTTAGCCTTCGCTTTGCGGTAGCCTCTATTTCTGGAGGTCCTCTTCATCACCCCATCACTGGTAGATGTACGCGTGTTTACGTGCACAAGCACACACTGCTGCAAACCCACGAATCTACTAGCGAAGAAAGGGGATTGAAACCATCTTCTCCTAGTTTGTATGCCATAGCACCTGCGGGGTGCCCATTGTAAGGAACACCTTTAGAAGGAACCCTTCTTACTTTCGGCCAACGGCATCAGCCTACCTCACGAATCCAACCTCGCAATAAATCTCCTCGGCTGACAGTAGCCTCAACGACGTTGCATCTTTTATATTGAGCTTAGTGCCTGAACTATATTTCCCGGGCGTTTTCTTCCCACTCTTCAACCTGGGTTTACCTGAAAGGACCCAGCACCTGCTCTTGAAATGTCGACTTCCCATGACACAACAATGTAGCCAAATCCACCCATGTTTTCGCTCCCGTCTGAGTAGATACTGATGGTTACCAAGTCAGTGCCTGTTGGTGACTCAATCTGCCTTGCCCTTTCATGCCGTCACATGTATAACGCTGTTGACACGAAGTATTTTGACCTCATCCGCGCGACCAAGACAGAAAGTGACAACCAAGGAAGACGTTACACCGCTGGGGATTTGGATGGCGTACGTTGGGAAATCTTGGAAAACCTGCAGTCCCAGTTTCATGATCTCGAACTTTGTCACTTCTGTCGAATCTTCCATTCACGCGGCTCACCTTATCCACTGCCTTTATTGCGCCCAATCTAGCCCAGCGATCTTGCATGTAATGCAAAAGACTTTTCCATTGGCAGATGGTCGATATGGGGACTAGGATTCAGGGATGTCTCTGCTGTTATGAGCCGTCACATTTTTGGCGAGCCTTGTGGACTTCCACTCTCCAATATGCATTTCTCGACCGACTGGACATTTGCTTGCTATTACAAGAGAATGTACAGAGCCCGGATGGCATCATTCTGTCGGATACAGTGGTTGTAGGTCGGAAGGAATCGGTCCGTGTGTCGCGCTAATGGGTGGAGGACACAGGGGTAGCAGCTAATTTGTATGGGAGATTAATTCCCTTCTGCCCTGACGAGAGACAGTTAGCTGTTATCATCATCAGAACTAATATACGAATGAAGCTGTAACGAGGATACTTAATTTGCGTGGTTTTAGGCTGTTTGATAGTTATGAGCCCGGATTACGAAATTCTTTAAATTTATCATATTTATCCTTAAAACCCTTTCTGTTGTTAGCAAATTAGGTGCTAAATAGTTAATTAAAACGGATCATGATAAGTAATAACCCAGGATCGGTTATAAAAGCGAAGCTTAAAAAATTAAGCGAATAAAACGCTTAACAGGAAGAATTTTTTAATCGTATATCCGAAAATATCGTTAGGTTATTTAATTCCGAATTAAAAGAAATATTACTTGTTAAGCCCGAATACCTTTTACTTAAAACGTTAATCGGCGTATAAGCATAGCGGCTGATCTTAACGAAAATAAAATAACGAAATATAATTTTTTTTAAATATATTAATTCGAAAAATAACGTTACGATTCGTAATAAAAAAACCTTATTACCGTAAGGTTAATAATATATAATTTCGTCGGAAAATCGTATTTATTTTATTTAAAAGTTAACGAACCGATACGCGAATAAATTAACAGCTTAAAATAACATGCTAGTACGAATACGGATAAAACGATAAAGCTTGTAAAAGTTAAATATAAAAAAAATTTTAAAAAAGAAAAATACGTTAACTTAAAGAATTTTTACGAATAACTTAAAAAATAAGATATAATTATAACGAATGCTGTAAAGAATAACATTTTTAAATTAATTAGCTTATAATAAATAAATAATTTCGTTAATATAATAACGTTATTTAAAACGTAATACGCAAATTAATTATGATTAATTATATTTCGAAACGAAATTAATAAATTATTTTATAAAACCGTTAATAAAAAAGCGCATACGTTAATAAAAATACCTTTATGGCAAAAAAAAAACAAAGTTACCTATTAAAACCGTAAAAGGGGGTATTTACGTTACGGCTTTCGGAAATAAAAGCTTTATTATAAAAAGCGATTAACTTGTTAATAAAGCTTTGTCCTTAAAACCATTTCGTAAACGGGTAAAAATTAATTTTTAAGTTAAAAATCGTAATTTTAAAAAAGGTAAGAAAGGTTACCGAACGTATGGTAATAACGGATATAATATACGGAATTATAAATATATAATTAATATCGTAAATAAAAGGATTTTCGAGAAAAAAAAAAGTTCGATAAAAGGATAACTTTTAATGCTGAATTTCGTAAGGAAGTTAAAGCGATTAAGAAAAAGGTTTTCGAAAATTTTGAATTCATAATAATTTATAAATAATAACGGTTAACGGATAAAATAAAGAAAATCCTAATAGGTTTGGTAAATGCCATATTATATAAGGTATTTAACGTATTAGATATATATTTATTAAAAAATAACGTTATTTTAAATTCCGGAAGCTTTATTTATATATTTTATAATTTAACCCGATTTAAAAAATTCGTAAAGGTACCGAAAGGTTATATAATCTTAATAGGTAATATTAAAATGGTAATCTTAAAATATAAAAATATTATGATATATATAAAAAACTTACGTAAAAAAAAGGCTTAATATTAAGAAAAAATAACTTATTATTAAGGTTTTTATTATAATATCGTTTCGTATAAACGCCTTAAATAAAAGGGTTATTATTAAAATACCTTTAATAATAACGTAAGGTATTAAAACGATTACAAAAAGCTATACGTCCTAAAGAAAAAAAAAAGGTTAAAGTATAATCGAAAATAAAAGTTATATAAGGGCCGTTTTCTTTATAATTAAAAAGGTAAATAAAGTAACAGGTTAAGTAAGGACTTAAGCCCTAAGGTTAGGGGTGTTATAATATCTAAAAATGGGCCATTACGGGTTAAAGCCTTTAAAGTACCTATTTAATTATTATCGTAAAACGTTATTAAAAGGCCTTAAAATGGCCGAATATCCGGCGTATATTCTATCGAAAATAAAGGAAATCTTTTTACGGAAAAAGTTAAACCTTAAAATAATAACGCCTTTTTTAAAGATATATTTAAATTAATAAAATGTTTTAAAGGAAGCCCGTAAATATAAACGGATGTTAACGATTTTATATAAAACTTTATATTAAGCGATAATATATTTTTACGTAACAATAAAAAAAAGAATAAAAATTTACGTATTTTAAAAGATTATATAAGTTAAATTAAAAATTATTTTAAACTTAACGTAAAGTTTATTCGAAAAAATATAAAACTTGCTTATAACTTATATATTAAATGGCTACATTTAAAAAGGATTTTAATTAAACCTTTTGCTTTATATATGCACGTTCAAAATAAAGGCGCAAAACGTTTAGGGGATATAATAATAAAAAAGGCGCGCATAATAAGGATTAGGTCGAAATTGCCGTATAACTTATAAAAAAAGCCCGTTAATTACGTTACCTACCTTTATAACAAAACCTTAATAATTACCTTTAAGTGAAAGACCTTATATAAAGTTATATATACGTATCTGGCTAAAAAAAAAAATTATTAGGTTTTAAAACGCCCTAATTAGCTTATTTTAAGGCCTACGGTTATAAGTATTACGTATTAAAGCTTAACCCGAATTATAAGTTAAGCAAATTATAAAAACTAAATTTTAAAACATATATTAGGTACCTTATAGGGTATAACTTTACGAATATATATAGGGTATAAATATTAAAACTTAGGAAGGTAATTATAACGAAAAACGTAATCTTTAACGAAACGGAATTTTTTAATAAAAAGGATACGTTATATTACTTAAAGGAAAAAATTAGGAACTTTAAAAACTTAATTACGAAAATATAACTACCTGAAAAACTAACGGTTAATAAAATAATCCTAAAAAAAACAATTCGAAAATGAAAATCGGTGATAAAAATAAGGCCAATATTTTTTCGAACGAATAATAATTAAAGAATAAAGTTATTTAAGACGAAATTGTTATAAGATATAAAATAAACCTTAAAAATATAAGCTGGGATAATTTCCCATAGCTATTTAAGCTAATAAAAAGGATATTATACGTTAATTATATCGGCTTAACGGTTAAATTACCTAATTAATAGGTTAAAAAGGAGGTAAAAAGAAATTTACGATACGAAAATAACTTACGAATTCTGCATAAGGCAAAAAGATTTTATAGCTTTCGCAAATATAAGGTCGCCAGCTTTTAAATAGGAACGTTTATTATAAGAAGAAAGTTCTTTTTTTATCGAAAAAATTTAATTAAATTACTTAAAAACGTACGTAAACTGGAAAATTACCCGATAAAATAACAATTCCGTATAACGTAAAAAGCTTACTTTAAAAAACATAATTTCTTTAAGTAATAAAAAAAAATAACTACGAAGTTAATTAAAGGTTATTAAATATTTTACTGCAAATAAATATTTATATATAAGTTCGATAAATATAAAAAGCTTTAAAAATATAAAATTAAGTTTATAATATATAAAAATTAACAAAAAGCAGGAAACTTATTTATAAAAATAATAACGTTAAAAAGAATAACGTTATAATTAATTTTTATAATAATTATTAAATTCGATTTGGAATTAACGTAATTAAATATAATTAACGTTTTCGTTTATAATAATTTAAATAAGAAAATCTTTATAAAAATGCCTTTAAGGTTTTTAAAAAAAAAGAAAAGTATTTAAGTTTAAAAAGGCTTTATATAACTTAAAAAGATTACCCTTTTTTATGGTAAAAAACATTTATAAACGTCTTTAAAAACCTGGATTTTAAAAAAGTTTCTTAAAAACTTTATATAATAATAAAAGGTAATATATTAATATTCTTTTTCGTAAACGATATCGTATTAAGTTATAAAAAGAAAAAAAAGGAAATAATAAAAACGATTACCAACTTAAAAAAACGATTTAAAATTAACGAACTTAAAAAGCTTAAATAATTTTTAAAAATTTACGTTTTGTAACGAAAAAACGAATAATTAATTTAGCTGTTATAAAAGGCGTATATCGAAAAAATAATAACTTAATATTAAATTAATACGTTAGGTTAAATTCCTCATATTTTTATAAATTAACACAAACTTTTTCCGTTCGAAAAAAAGATAATAAATAAATAATAAAAATTATATTAAAAAAAAGGTTAGTTCGATTTTTTTCGTAACAATTTTTATACGTCCTAACGTAACGTTCGCCGCTTCGAAGTTATTACCTTTTAATTATAACCTATTAAACGCTTATTATAAAGTTGCAAATAAGGTAATACGTTATTTATATCATATCCGTAATTTCGTAATTCGGTATAAAAATAACGGGAATGCTTAAGTAATAATATATATAAATAATATTTTGTTCGTTAATAATTTAATTAACCAGAAAAGTTTTTAAAAGTTCGTAATCTTATTATTTAAAAAAGTAATAACGTAAAAAACGAATAAATAAAATACCGTTACGATAAATACGATTAAAGTATAGTTATTAACCTTAAGCTAAATAATTTAAAAAAAAGGTTATTTTTAAATAAGTTTTTAAAGGTATTAACGTTAAAGCTTAATTACCTTTTTACGGTAAATTATAATAATAAGTAAACCTTAAGGTTGCTTACTAAAAACGTTTTAAAGCTTATAACGAAGTTAAAGTACGTTAAGGTATATAACTATTAATTAAGGCAGGAATATTTACGAAAAAACGTATAAATTAAGTAATAAGAAACGAACAATATAATAATAAACGGATTTACGAAATTATTTACGGGTAACACGTATAAGAAGTTCGTAAAGCTTTTAAGGATAAAAAATATTACGTAATGGTTAAAATTTATTAAAAAGGAAAACAAGCTTCGCGAAAGGATTATGGCGCGTCTGTTGGAACGTAAGGTAACGTAAAAGTTCCTAACAGGAAACGATTTTGATCGGCTTTAAAAGGACCTAATTTATTAATAATCCTTAAGTAATAAACCCTAAGGAGGTTTGCGATGGCCTTATTAGGGGGTATGTCGGATACAGTAGTTATAGATCGGAAGGAATCGGTCCGTGTGTCGCGTTAATAGGTGGAGGATATAAGGGTAGCAGCTAATTTATATGGGAGATTAATTCCCTTCTGCCCTGACGAGAGACAGTTAGCTGTTATCATCATCAGAACCAATATACGAATGAAGCTGCAACGAGGATACTCAATTTGCGTGGTCTCAGGCTGTTTGACACATTCAAAGAATTCCTAAGCTATGTCAAGTTTGATACCGAAGCTATCATTGACAACCATCAGCTCATCGTCCATCGGTCACAGAGACTTTGGGTTCCCATCCACCAACAAGGCTCAGATGTTCTTCTTCGTTACGGCATTGGCAATGTTGCCAACGACCTCAGGATTTGCTCTCATTATTCAATCAACGATCCTGAAATGGTATCCAGATTCATCGGCCCCTTCGCCAGCGCCTTTCAGCTTGTGCTGGCTGCAGAGCAAGCCCACGGTCCTGCAACCAGGCCACCGGACCTATTCCGACGTCCTCTCCTAACCAAGTGCCACAGGTGTCCCGCTCAATTCCAGACAACATTTCATATCCACGAGCACAGGAACAAGAGCGTCGAAGTTGTCATAGACGCATGGCAAAACCTAGGCAATGGCCGTTCTCCTGTTGAACCTGGTTGGATTAATTGTTGGGGCCGTCTCAATCCCCGCTACGGCGGTAGTGGCAAGGATGAACAATGGAAAAACGAGTGGGGCGAATCCGACGTGAAGTACTGTACACCGATGAAAGACAAAGAGATTCCTTCCGTGTCTCCACCGGCGCAACGACGCACCCATCCTCCCCTGCCGCAATCAATCACTTGGAAAAGTCTCCTGGAGGCCGGAAATGATGTCATGCATTCATCTGAGCCCGGGAACACCGGGGCAGTAGCGAAAATACCTGCATGGGGACGTCTGGCTCCCGTCCAATTCAACCAACTTCTACAAAGGGTCGAGTCTTCAATGATCGACTAGCAGGATTACTAGCTCCGAATCCAGAAGAGCATGGCTGATGGTCTAGGTCTAGTCAGCGAAGAGCATCCGTCAATAACCTTCAGCAACCCTCCAATCTCACGAACGGCAACTAAGGCGTCAGACTCCCGTTCAGACTTGATCAAAGTCCCCACTACCCCTGGACATAACGGTAATAATATACGAATATGTCTATTATATTTCTGTTTCCCCACAACGAGGGTGCGAGGTAGTCCAAGTTGAGTATTGTCGCAGAAGAAATTGAGACTATATTGGCAGCTCTGACTCTAAGGAGGGAAAGCTCTCCCAAGCCACTTGGACCGCTGGAAGCCCTTTTTATAGAGCCTGGTGGAGCCCACCGGGGGTGTCTGATTGGAGCTCTTTAGACCCCTATTTTTCCATGACAAGTATCTATAAAGTAAGTCCTACATTGTGCCCAAGCAGCGAAACAAAAGTTAATAACGTAGGGCATTATCAAGTTAAGGCCTTTCTAGCGAGATAGTAACCGTGTCAGATCACTTGTACCCTACTAAGACGAGACGAAACAAGATGTGCACTATGATAAGGCGAAGGGCAACTAAGAGTGCGAGAAAATTTCCCACTCAAGACCGCTCGCGGAACCCAGCCATATTCCTGTACCAGTGACCACATGGCCTTCTCTGCCGGCCTTGCGACAATCGGACCTAATGTTATGTCCATTAACTCTTAACTCCCACACGCCTCGGCACAATCCACTTTGGCAAAATAACACATATCGAATCCCGTTCTGTGATCAGACGACAGTAATTCACACACCATCTCGCCCCATCTCCATCAGAGAGATTAGAGACGCTGTCAGGCGGTTACGAGACTTTGGGGTCTAATGGATGGCGAAATTGGCAGTGGCGTTTCTGTGGATTACTTTCAACCTTGAATACGCACCTAGACCTTTATTCGAGGCTTAGGTCAGAAGAGATATCTATAACAGGCCAAGAATTTTGACTTACATGCTATATTGGTATTCGTGGCCTCTATAGAAGTGTTGAGGTACATGGTGCGACTGCTACGGGGTTCAATTTGTTAGAATAGGGGAGTGACGGCCCCACCACTTATGTATATATAGATCTGTCGTCCCCCAAGCCCCCGGCTCGACATTTAATATGGAATCCAAAAGGTATTTAACCTTCCGTTGACACCAGTGAGTATCATCGGCGTCAATGCGATCCGTTTTTGGCTCTGATCAATCTGCCTCCTTGGCCGACCCTCGCCGTGTCATGGAATCTTAAGACCCTTTTTTTCAACAAAGAACTAGTAACCACTCGGCTACCACTAAACCAAGTCCTTGTCCTTTTGGCCTTACTCACGTTACGTCAACGGACGGAATGATTCATACTTGTCAGTGTGGGTTTCGAGTGCGACTGTAATGGATCACGGATAGCAGCTGTGAAACTGGTAGGCCCGTATTCTGCCTTCACCTGGGTCCTTTGGCCGCGTCTGCATGTTCGCATAATGCATTTGCGATAGAATATTTTCTTCTTAGATAACGTCTATGTATTGGGTTCTTCGTAATAAGCGTCTCTCGCGAGCCACGGACGTCCCGAGTTGAGGTCGTGGCTTTTACTACTGGAGGGGGCGATTCCTAGAACATTATTCTTCCAAATCACTCCTGCTCAATTCCTGGTCAAGTTACGGATCCCAGAAACGAATGTGTAGTATCTACCCTTAACCCTGGATTTTGTGAGCAGTAAATGTCTGTTTTGATAACCGAGGACAATTTCCGCTGCACCCCTTTCTGATACAAGATACGTGATCTTAAATCATACGAACAAGGCAAACCCATCTGTTACGAATAAGCAATCCCGGATTACCCCGGCTTTTTGTTGGAAACCGGACGTCCGTGGCGGGGGTCTCCTGGGACGAACGGACCTGTCCAAGTTGTGCGACGCCAAGTAAGCGGACACCCAGCGAACACTTAAGAGAAGCGCATTCTTCCTTCCAGAACACTATAATAGTCAACAGATCTTTCAATTCTTTCGAACTTAACACTCAAAAAGGCAGAAAACCTTCGAGTACCCCAACGCACGAAGCTACCACAATGGCTAACGGCATCAACCGAATCACCTTGTTCAAGGTCCCGAGCCCCGAGGGTCAGCAGAAGCTCCTCGAGGCATTCAAAGAGATGCAAACAGGCTCAAAGAAGGTAACTTTCCCTACTACCTACTTGTTCATGGTTCAACAGCTTCGAAAATCCACCAGAGCTCCTCTCCTGTAGACGGACTATTGCATCCGCTTTGCCCCACTGTCCCCGGAACACCCCCACCTTCTTTTCCATCAGCCGCATAATCCACTCCCCTAACGTGGCCGGTCTATTGCTACTATTCCGCCATAGGCCTATTAACCAATTGAAAATGCACCACCCCCTCCCTTTTCCTTCCACAGCCAAAGAAATCACTGACCACAGCTACCACCAACAGGACGGCAAGCCCTACATCCTCTCTCTAAGCGTCGGCCAGGCGGCCGACGACCCGCGGAGCCAGGGCTGGACCGTAGTGGCCGAGACCAAGTTCGCGAGCCTCGACGACATGCGGTACTACGATGAGCGGGACGAGGCGCACGCGGCGCTCAGGGAGAAGGCCAAGGGGTACGGCATCGTCGGCGGACCGGCGGGGGTCCTGACGGTCTACTTCGAGGCCGTTGTGAGTTCCTGAGGTCCAGAGTTCGCATTCTGGGAGTAGGGAAGCACGGTGGCTGATATGGTGCAGTTGTATGGCAGCTTCTATCCAGCTCGGCCGAAAGTTGGTGCCAACTATCGTTCGCGGCACCTAGTGATCCTTACGGCGGACTGTGCTCCCTATAAAAACAATAACAGATTTTCTGATTTGGTGGTAAGAAGTCACATTAAGATGATATCTAAAGGAAGAGCGGAATTTCGCTGTGATGTAAAGGCGGTCTTGCCTTAATTACATCCACACGGCAAAGTGGATAAAAGAGCAAGAACGTGCCCGAGTCCCGCCGCATGGATAAAGCGCCTTATTGCTACCGACAGAAAGCCATCACTCAAGTGCAATAATAGGTAACTGTAACAGGTTAGGTTAATTCTTCTAGTCCGGCAGCCTCGAAAGCGTTCGTGATGATGTCTTTAGAGTCCTCATAAATCTCCTGAAGCTCCAGCGCCCCGATCGTATCCTTTTCTGCCTCCTCCAACGCGAGCAGCCAGTATCCCATAGCCTCCATGCAGTCGTGGAAATCGAGCTCCGTCTGGCCAAGTGCCGCCAGGACTTCCGCGTCCAGCTCACGAAAGGGCGGGTTCTCGGCGCCGTGCAGGTACGTCGCGATCTTGGCTTCGCTGACGTTGTGGGCGCAACTCCACGCTGCGGCGAGACGCACAATATCTTCCGGCTCGTCGAATAGGAGCTTCAGCTCTGCGAGGGCGGAATCGAGAGCCTCCCACTCCTGCTCGGTCGTGTGTGGGTCGCCTAGATGCCCCACGAGCGCATAATGGTCAATCCTCAACCGAGAACCACAGGCGGTCATGGACCCGGGCATGTCCTCGCGGCATGGCCTCACGGCTACGCACATTTGCGGCCTTAGGCGGTCTATCGCCGCCTTCGTCGTGGCTATGTTTCGCTCGTAATCGTCGTTCAAGAAAATCCCCTTGTATGCTTCGAGTACGCCGGCGCGGACTGCGGCTATATAGTCCAGCTTCTCGCGCATCGCCTCCCACAAGCCGGTGGTATCTTCGGGGTGTATGTCGATTTCTGTTCCTACGCTCAGAGGTGAACGGTCCTCAGAACTGCGAGACATAATTAGTGGTGATGCTGCTGTCTATGCTAAGAATCTGATGTGGAAGGAGAATGGAAGTGGTAGTTTTGGTCTTCCCTAGGCTCTATGACAGTCATCTCGCTTTATGTATCTGGGGTTACTCCCCATGCAGTCCTAAAAGTACTCTTGTCTATCTTTGTTATTAAGACACCTGTTACCTTTTGGTTCGTTGTTAAGGTTTGATTTGTATTTAAGAAGAAATGTCTTGAAGCCTAATGTGCCATGCTCTCACCTCCTTATTGGTGCGATCCACCCATCAAATCCGTTTTCACGTACGTTCTTGTTAACATAACTTCGAAGCTCATCGCAGGGAAGGGGCCTTGAATAGCCATAAAGTAAAGTGGGGGGGACGGGGGGACTCAGGATTTGTCAAGCACACAGAGGGCCTATTCAGAGCACACCACGTTCCAGGCACACTATGAATCCTTCGGGGCGAGGTCGCAGAGGCTAGTTTTGTGTTGGTGTTTTAGGTCTCGGTCAACGCCAAATACCGCGAGGTATCGTAATGTTTACACTACATACTTGCTACAACAAGGGTGAACTATCAAGGAGTACGGGGCTCGTTCGTGTCTCCCTTCTCCCCCTTCTCCCCTTGGCGCAAAGCCTCAGTGCTCGTCTCGTAGGACTCCGTCTCGGGATACTTGGCAAGAGTCCGCTTATCGAGCCAGTGCACGGCAGCGACCATGCTGAGCATGACGGCGACGACGATGATCATGGCGATGCAGCCGTCGCGCCAGTAGGGGGCGTCGGAGGCCGGGTAGAGCGCGATGCCCCAGAAGGTGTAGAGGCACGTGGACGCGGCGTTCATGGCGTACAGGATGACGGCCCGCGCGGCGTCGTCGCCGCCGCGCTGGCAGATGATGTTGGCCCAGCCGAAGGACACCGGGTTGACGATGTACGACGTCCCCGCCAGGTAGTAGGCGAAGGATGTGGGGCCGAACGGCAGCCCGGGGACTAGCAGCATTGCGGCCGTGACGAGCTGCAGCAGCGACACCAGGACTCCCATGGGCACGCGCCGCCCCGTCGCGTCGATATGCGCGGCCGCGAGGAAGTTGGAGACGATACCGACGGCCTGCACGCCGAGCGGGTACCGGTTTATCTGCGACTGGCTGAAGTGCTCGCGGTGTTCGCTCATCCATAACAAAAATAAATTCTGCACGGTGAAGGCCTCGAGTGCTCCGCTGACGACGGCGAAGAAGCACAGGATGTAGAGCGCGGGCGAGGCGAAGACACGCTTGACCAACGACCGGGGGCTGATGTCGTGGCCGTCCTCCCTCTTGGGCGGGAGCCGGGTGAGCGCCAGCTCGCGCTCGGCCTTGTTGAGCCAGCGGGCCTCCGTGATCTCGGGGACGTCGGGGAAGCAGAAGAACCCCGCGGCGGCGACGGGGCACGTGATGATGCCGTTGATGAGGAACAGCCACTGCCAGCCGGCGAGCCCCGAGTAGCCCTCCATGCCCTGGTAGATGGCGGCCATAAGGATGCCGGCGAACATGGAGCCGGTCTGGCCCGACGCCGTGAAGATGGCGGTGCGCTTGGCGATCTCGCGCGGCTTGTACCAGCTGCCGATGACGTACATGGTTCCGCAGTAGGTGCTCGCCTCGGCGGTCCCCTGCAGGAAGCGCACGACGCACAGCTGCCCGTACGTGCGGCAGGCCGCCGTCAGCATCGTCAGAGCGGCCCAGGTCAGCGCCATGGAGGGCAGCCAGATGCGTGGCGCCACCTTCTGGAGGACAATGCCATGCGGCACCTGCCCGATGACGGAACCGGCCGTGAACATGGCGAGGATGACGTTGTACTCGCGGCCCACGATCCCGAGGTCTTCCCTGAGGCCCGCGACGTAGGCGTTGGCGAACGCCGCTCGGTCTAGGTAGTTGAAAAAGTAGGTGAGGCAGCAGTACGTCAGTATGAAGAAGTCTTCGGAAGAGGGGATTTATTCAGTTAGCAATGCAATGTAAGAGGATCGCGAGTCGTGGGTTCTCGCGGCGCACCAACCGAGCTTCCGGACCAGCCATCTTTCTTCCGTGCTCTTCGCCTCGTCGCCGAGGAAGAGATTCCGCGCTCTGCGAGCGAGCGAGGGTCGTTCTTGTGCCCCCATCTTCAGGTCTCTCTTCAACGATAGAATCTCTCAGTTGGGATATAAACCAATGGAGGCGGAGGGTTACACGCTCTTAAAGGCTCCAGCATAGGCGCCCGGGCCGACCCGCAAGTGAGAATTTTCAATCTGGCGACCGTCCCGCTCCCTCTTAGAGTAACTGCCAAACGTTGCCAAGAAATAGTGAAGCGTTGTAAGCGAAACTGTGATGCTCCTGATAGGCCCGAAAAAGACGGGAATAGACCGCGCTAAGGGCCAAGGAGAGGAGTTCGTCAAGGCATGGCCGAAAAAGAGGTAATTGGTGTTCCGGTTTCCGAGGGCTAGTGTATACGATTAGCCCTTCTCCCAACAGACTCAGCTAACCCGATATCTATCCTTCAAGTAGGCATAATTAGTCGCACAGCTTCGGTTGCACAATCAGGTCGACAGCGTAGTACGCGATAAGGTATGCTGGGCTTGCTACAACGAAGGCTTCGGCAAGTCGACAGCTCGTCGGCTATACAGCAGCTTACGACGAGGAGTTATGCATCTCGTAAAGAAATTCATTCGATATGCGTTGCACCACCATTAATAGAGTCTTACCACGAGTGCTTCCCATATGCACCAGTTATCCATCCAACTCATCATCAACATCAGGCTTTAAGCTTCACTTGCCTGTGCTGTGATTCTCAGAAAATCGGGAGACAGCTGTCTACTGGCCCATGCCTACTATCTATGCGAAAATATATTAGTTATTACAGAGGCCAGCAGGAACGGGGCTGGGAAACAACGAAACTCATAATCTTGATCATCTACGGGGGAGTATCGCCAGAGTCTCTCGAGGTAATCAGATGCTGTAACGCCAGCGCTGATAACGCAGATATCCCTCTCGTCTAAAATGATATTGCTCGTTGCCCGGTAGTGCTGGTGGTCGTAATCGTCCTTGAAACGCCCTCGCTAAAGAAGATTAAAAGAGCAGGATACCGTGTCTCATCCTTTCGTGCAAGCTTCCTCATTTTTTGAAAAACGCAAAACCTTCGGATTTTCCTAGTCCGTATATCGTGGCGTCCGGCGCCCTGGGATCAGGGGCCCGAATGTGCATTTCCTTCCTCCCGCGTTCCCGATCCGCTGTTGGGTGCCCCTTCCATAAACCTAAGCCTCCTTCAGCACTCGTACCACGTTCGTCATCTTGTCGATCAACTCCGGCATCCTGAATGGCTTCACGAGCACATCGTCACAGCCGGCGGCCTTCGCCTCCAGAATCTGCTCCGCTCGCGCATTAGCGCTGACGGCCACTATGGGAATCCGGGGTCCCGTAAGTTGATCCGCCCTCTCCATCTCTCTTATTTTGCGCGTGCACGTGAGCCCGTCCATTGACGGCATCTCGATGTCCATTAGTATCAAATCCAAGGGGAAGTCGCCGCCGGCCCGAGTCGTCCGCTGAAGCTTTTCTAGCGCCTCCAGTCCGTGGTTCGCCACTTCAACTGCGTACCCATGTTCGAGGAGCCCGCGCCGCGAGATCTGTTGGTTAATGAGATTGTCCTCAACAATTAATACACCCTTGATATGAGCCTCGATCGGCGCAGTCTCCGGCTCAAACTCCCCGGTCTCTCCGGCGCTCGGACTCGAATGAGTACGGCTACAGGACAGTCGCATAAAATTCTCAACGGCGTCAACGGCAGCCCTCGCGTCTCGAAGAGCCTCCGCACTAGGCGTGTGCGCTTCGATGTAGAATGCAAAAGTAGATCCGTGGCCAGGTCGAGATGCAACGCCTATCGCACCATTCTGCATCTCCGTGAGTTGACGACTAATGAACAGTCCGAGTCCCGATCCACCATATTTGACGTGTGTTTTCGCGTTGGCTTGAGAGAATCGTTGAAACAGAGTAGACATCTCCTCTTCCGTCATTCCTTGGCCTGTATCGGTGACCTTGAACATTAGATAGATCCGATTCTCCTCTGAGACTAACGGCAGTTTCTGCGCATCATCCAAGGAGATGGTCCCTGGGGGGATGAAACGGACGGACGAGGCCCCTTCTTTAGGACGTGTCTTCGAAGCGCTCATCTCTACGGAGACGTTCCTAGCTGTCACGTCTTTGGTGAACTTCAACGCGTTTGTGAGAAGATTGATTAGTACTTGCTTCAACCGCGAGGGATCAAGGTCAAGGAAGTCGATACCAAGGTCGTAGTATGATTGGTCTACTTTCATGGTCAAGTTGATATCAACCCGACGAGCTTCCACCTCAAACATCTTGAACGCTTGGCGCACGACCTGGATTGGGTTCACCGTAGTCGGGGTCACGGCGAGGAGATTTGAGTCAAGTTTTGACATTGTGAGGATGTCATCAACTATGCGCTTCTGGTGTGCAGCACAGGCAACGATGATCTCTGCACCCTCTATACCATCTTTGAGTAGGTTGATGCCGGAGGAGCTTGTAGTAATACCACAACAAGTAGCACTTAGCCCATTACCGTTATTGTTGGTATGTGCTTCAACAAGTTCTTGAGCTTTCGTAAGAGAAGCAACGATAGTATCAGCAGCCTGGACGATGGCACTCAAAGGATTGCGCATCTCATGCGAAGTAATATCGATGAAGTTTTCCTGTCCCGTTTACCGAGGTCAGCGGCGGATACTGTGAAACTTTGGTCAAATGACACCGAGAACCATCTATAGTGTCAGGGCTAAGCAAATGGTAATGTTGTCCTGTGACGAGGTGCGACACCATTCGCAAGGACGTCGGATGCTTACCTGTTGGCGTTTCGACTCGATAGCTTCGTCCTTTCGCCGCCGTTCTCTCTCAAGTTGCCATCTCTGCAAGGAAACGTCGCTGAGACAGCCAGTAAAGGACTGGATAATACCTTCAGAATTGCGGACGGGCATGAACGTCGCAACTACACAGCGAGGGGCTGAGATCGCATCACCGGCGCTATCTGTTGCTACCCACGTCGTCTTCAGCCGAATCTCTGTAGTCTCCGTCTTCCCTCCCTTGATAAGCTCAGCTAGGGTTTGCTGGAGATTTGGGTAATCAGCATCGACAACACAGTCACTAAAGGGCTTAATTATGGTCTGGCTCAAATCCGCCTTCTCAATACCGCACATCTCGTAGAAAACATTATTAGCCGAGATCAGTCGGCCATCCAAGTCCATATCGTATAGTCCAACAGTCGCAAGTTCCGCCATTCGCTTCAGGTGTTCGGCTTGCTGGGCCCTTCTAATCGCCTCTTCGGCGGCTTTCTTATGAAGAGTTACGTCGGTCAAGCAGGCGAGAATCTGGCTGATATTTCCATCTGGGCCGCGTTCAGCCTTTAGAGATGCTAGCACATGCCGCTCTCCTCCGTCTTCCAACTCTAGGTCCAGCCCGGCTTTCTCAAGGCTTGGGGAACTTCTTGTCGGTTGTTGCAGCAGGAATTTGTCGTCTGACGACCTACGTACCCGAAACTCGATCGTTATAGAGAGGCTCCTCCGCAGTTCATCGTACGCACGCCGCACGGTCGGCTGATCTTCCTCAACTACACAAGCAAGGAATGCCTCGGTGGTTACGGGAGCCGTCTTCGGTTGGCCAGTTATGCGATGCCAAGAGTCATTGGCGAAGGTGAACCTGCCCTGGCAATCACGGAGACACATCCCGACGGGGATGAACTCGGCGATGGACTGGAACTTTTGCATAGTTTCATCGGCCTCTTTAGTTCGCGATTCAAGTTTTTCCTGCAGCTTCGCCCGGTCGTAGGCCGCCTGCTCGGCCATATTACGACCTCTGCGAGCTTCCTCCTCAAGCAACACCGTGGATGCTAGGGTTGATGCTAGCTTTTGATTAAGCAAGGAGACGTACTGTTTATAACCATTGTCATATGGTTGGCGCGGGTTCAGTCCAAGAAGAAGAAGCGCCGTTACATACTCGTCTTTGGTTGGTAGTATCGGGAAGATGACAGCCTCGCGGCAGGGATCGCCAAAGCCACGCCAGTTAATTCCTTCTAGTAGAGATTCTGGCAAGGTGCCATCTTTAGTCTGGAGCAGTATGGGACTCCGCACGTCTATTGCTTGTCTGAACGCCGAACATAAGCCGCCGTCGCTTTCGCAAAGGGAAATAGTTGGCGGGATAAGCGCGTGGCCATCTGGAACACCAAGGCTGCCCTCCAATCGGCAGGTCTTCCTAGGGCCGGAGCTGCCGATGCCATCTTCAACCGAGTATAAGATAGCAAGGGGGAAGTCGCAGCTGGGCGTCACGGCCTCGAGGTTCTGAAACAGCTTCGTCCAATACGACTTAACGTCGCGTGCCGTAACCAGCATATCGCCCAGTTCGATGAGCATCTTCGTGCGTCTTTCCCCGAGTCGGCTCAAAGTCGTGTCAACGAGCGCGTGTATGAAGCCGAGGCACCTCTTATTCTCGGTGATGGGAACGATGGTCCACTTGAGATATGTCTCTACCAGAGTCCCATCCGGGCTCTCGACAAAGACGCACCATTCCGACTCATCATTAGTAGATTGCCTGGAAGCGCTTGCCTGCATATTCTGCTTCAGCTCACCGCAGAAGGACGGCCATACATCATCGGCCGGCCGGCCTAACAGACTGGGAGGCTTGGAGGCAAATAGTTTGCGACTAAAGGCTTCGTTGTACAGAGTTGTCAGCTCGTTCCCCCAATATATAGCAATCGGCCGCGAGTCGGCCAAAACCTGGTTGAACGAATGATGAAGTAACGCAGGCCAGCTGCTGGTTGGGCCGAGTGGAGTGGATGCCCAGTCGAAGCTGTTGACGATGTCAACAAAAGGCTCCTGCTCTCGCGTGAAGTCTGGGAGGACCCAGTTGTGGGCCAAGTCACCATTAACAAGAGGCTCGGTTGTAGTAGTATGCAAGAGGCTGCCGCTGGTCTCTCGTCGGTGGTGGAGACGAAGTCCGGGAAGGTCACCGTCAGACGGAGGCGGCTGATTGTTACTGCCAACAATAACCCATTCGTTATTGACTACCGACCGTGTCCAGCAATTGCCCATGAATGTGGTACTAGTCCGGGATGAAGACCGACCACCATCAGGATAAAGTTGCGCATCGCCGCCCCAGATCCAAGACCAGAAGCCTCCATCACGCGGCTGAGAAATACTATCCAAGCCATCATATAGAGTACGGTCGGCTCGTAAAGCCGGATTCGCGTAGACGATAGCTAGGGCTTGGGGGGATTCGGGTCGTGGGGAGGAGAGAGATTGTGGGAGGGCGACGATAAAGGTCGGTCGGGGATCAACTTCGAGCAACTCAATAACACCGATGTCGGGGGCATGCGGACTCATTTTACCGGAGAGCTCGGCGGAGGCTGAGGTCGACGTCAATGGTGATCATAGCAGGGAACTAAGGATCTGCACTAGATTTAGGTAGGGGCCCCAGTGGTGAGGGATGCATTCTAGTTGGGCGACGAGCAGGACCGAGCTCTTCGGGAACCGGTCAACCGTTGCAGCCTGCGAACTCGAAACCTGTTTTTAGGAAAACGCGACCAAAAAAGGAGACATGGGATGGGTTTTGTGCTACGCCAAAATATGCAAGCATTCCAGGTCCCGGCCAACCGGGAAATAGGACGCTACTGTACTCACTACATATGCACCAGTTTACATGTGATAATCTGGGGTAGCAGGGGGGAAGGAAGGAGAGGCGAGAGGAGTCAAACGTACTGTAATGTCAGGGCAGCTGCAAGATATTCGTTCCGCGAAATGTGCCAGAAATTCTTAACCAATTCTAACTACATTTTTTAGATCGGGAGAGAGCCGTTCATTTTGAAGAAGGGGGGGGGTTTCCTGTCAGCCGAACTATAATAACGGAGCTACGTATCACATTTGCGCCGAACGAACGGATCGA
Organism: Monosporascus ibericus; assembly: GCA_004154915.1. NCBI lineage: Eukaryota > Fungi > Ascomycota > Sordariomycetes > Xylariales > Monosporascus > Monosporascus ibericus. The sequence goes on from QJNU01000003.1 coordinate 56,730, forward strand.
GATCGACTCCGGGGAGAATTCGTCCGGCATTTGAGGTACTTGGCGCCCCTACGTAATCCAAGGTATGGAAGAGGTACATCCAGAAGCAGCTAGCTCGAACCAGGCGCCTTCCCCATTCCAGAAAAGGTCCCACGTGCAAAGCATATCTAAAATAGACGATGCATGCATTCGATATTTACCTGAGGGGATAAATGTACAGTGTTCTTACGCCGTATTCGATATAAACTTAAGCTCTGGGGAAGAACCGGTCCCCGCAATCGTATAAGATCTCAGCGATCTCAGTGCCATCTATAAGATGGGGCCTTGCTCTAACTCATCCAAAAGGCCCAAGACACCACCTATACGGAAGTGCTAGCTGATGAACAAAGTCCAATCCCATATTGATTCAACTGACAAGTTATCCCGAATGATATAACACGGGCAGAAGCATAATGTCCGTAAACCCTTTCCCGACGCCCCCCCTCCCGCCCCCCCAAAACAAAAAAAAACAAAATTGCAGATGTGTTGGTGTGCCATCCATTACATCTTGTCCCGGCCAAAACACATAGAGCAGTAATAAGAATCTACGCTATGGCTACGGATGAAACTCAAGCTATACGGACTCGATTTTAAGGAAAGTATCTGCATCCTGAGCCCGCACATTGTGTTGAGTTTCACTTTGCCTACCAGGCCCAATACAAGAGTGGCATATCGGATCTTGACGAAAGCATCTTGGGGCGCGGTGAGAAAGCCATGGTCGGGAGTCAAGATTGCTTAATATGTTTCTTAGCCGTAGCGATGGCCGTTGCGTTATGTATGTCGGGAGCAACTGCTGTTCTTTTGCTGATGTCGGCGCTGCGTATCTGCTGCCCGAGGCTACCTTCCATGCTCACGAAGGGGAACTGGAACGCCTGCGCGCCATCTCTCTTCATCCTATCTTTTCTCGCGATGTCGAGTCCCTGCTGTACTTTGGCGATACCCGGAGGGTTCCGCCGCCTTCTTTTTGCGACTTCGTGCCGAACTCCGAGCGGATGCATGAATATAGCATGATCCTAGGGCGTGACAACCCGACCCCCAATCTCTCATTGTCACGGTTGGAAACGGAGTATAAGCAGGTCGAAGCCGTGGCAAGTAACAAGCATCAAGTGGTAACATCACGGGTTGACGTTGCCTGTTTGGAAGAGGTTCTACCTAGACTCACGAGTCTGCGGATGGTCACGATGTCAGGGGCCTTCATATTCCATGAGGACTGGCGTGTGACACCGAGGCCGAGTCCGTTCAACAGCACGATGCGTGCATTAAATCTCGCCGTCAAGGGCTACCCAGGTGGTCGACAGTTGGAGGCGTTAGCGCTAGCCATCACCTCCACAGGATGCAGCATCGAGCATCTACGAGCTGGTACCTTATCTTGGAAGTTCTTCCTGAAAGACCCGGCTGAGATGAGGCGGATCTTCAGTCCCTTCTCTAACCTGAGAAGAATCGAACTTGATATGTCGAGTATTGGGGTCGAAACCCCGGATTTCCAGGCACTCGTGAGCACAGACATCATCCGAGAGATACTGAGCTCCATGTCCCACCTGCAATTGATAAGCGTTAATCTCGACTATTTCCATCACGACTATTCCTTTCGGGACTATTCCCCTGAGGTCTATTCTGCCGACTCCGCACCTCTGAGCCATTGCGTCCAACCCAGCTATCAATGGGAAGACCTGCAAAAGCTCGTACTCAGTCACATCCAATGTCCCAGATAAGAGCTCATGAGCATGCTCGAACTCCACAGAGACGCTACGCGAGGTTGCTTGAGAGGCGTCGACTTAATGCAGACCTCCTGGAATAATCCCCTGCCGTGGATTAGGGCAACTTTATATCTGCATGATGCCTGTATGTGTGGGCTCCTCAGAGGAAGCTCAGAAGGGCGAAATCATTTGGGGCTGGTATGAGATCTTAACAACTGGGTCAGGCCCAGACAAATTTGGAAGCTCTATCAATATGTACTGCCGCCGCCACGGGGAATGCTACCCCGACGAGCCTCCCGTGAACTTTGCCATCGTACAGAAGCACTATGACCGGTATGTCGCGAGTATGTTCCCTTGCGCTGCGGGCGACGATTCCGCATTCTATAACGTGTAGCCCGTGCCGACGCCTGCGAGGAGGAATTCCACTAGAAGTGGTCTGGAGGACCCCGGGAGTGGTGAAGACGAAGACGAATTCGAAGCTGCTTGGAAAGGATATTGGAGCAGCGAAATCAACGATGACGATAGTGAGAATGACTTCTCGAGTAATACCTCAGGGCAATTATTCGAGAGAGAACTGTGGGCTTCCATTTCCGAGCATAGGTGAAGTCGATAGGCAGAAAGACGATCACAACACATAAGTTCGCGACTGCGCCCACGTGCATTATGGGCAATTCCCAGGTCAAGGGAGATTTGGCCCTTCTGGCTCAAGTATCTCGGAAGGCGGAAGGACCTAAGGAGTAGTAAACCAAACCCAGCATACACATCAAGAGCACAGTCAATGACCACGCACTACCAAGCCGTGCCCATAACCTAGAAACCTCAGGTTCCGAGTCGTATTCAGACAAGTATGTGTATATTTTTTTTCCCACTCTCGGTATAGGAAACGAATGAGATGTAGTATGTAGTGTATGTTTTATGTGGATAGGCCCATGTATGCTAACCTTTTTGACTCATGTCACCCTTCCTTGTCATGGCTTGCAAGATCTGTTCTCTTCTTATACTCACGAAAGCTAAGGCTCCTTACTTAATATGGATTTTACAGCAGAGCCCGCCTGTCTGTAATATATAACGATGATCTCTCTTGCTTCGAGTGCAATGTCAGAAATATGTCCCCGGGCCCAAACCAAACGAAATCGAATCAACTGGAACTACTTACAAGGGGCAGCATTTAAATCTCTCGGGTTTTCCTTTCCGGACAACTTCTCACTCTCCTTCCATGACGCGTTCCTCCCCGAGACGGCCCATAAACATCACTTGTCTCCGGCTTATAAGCCACTGCCCACTCGCGCCCGGCAGACTCTCCTTTCCCTCGAACAGGGTGAGAGTATCGACATACTTTCCCCACGCCGTGACCTCCTTGCCTTTCCACTTGCCCTGTCCGAAATGGATACCAGTGAAATAAGTCACGGCGTCCGCAGTCCTGCCATCCGCAGCTATCGAGACGGTCTGCGTCGTCAGGGCGTGCTGGGATGTGATCGGTGCCAGCCTAGAGGGTGCGCGTCAGCCGAAAGAACAAGAATTGCGTGCTAGATGCTCCCGGCTCGTCTCGGGGGACCCGATGATCTATGACTCGTATCATGGGACATCCTTCACCTCTTTTGTATAGTGTCCGCGACATGTTGCATCCCTTTCAGAGCGGCAAACGGATACTTTGCGTCAACATCCTCGGTGAAGACTTGCTCCATTAGCCGGAAGTCCTTGGTATCCAGCGCAATGCAGTACAGCGATAGAGTATTCTTGATCGCAAAGTAATCGATGGGATTTGGCGATGCCATTGCTCAGATTTCCAGTCGTCTCTAAGATGGACTTTGCGCTAAACTGGCAGAGGGAAGAAGTCAGAGTTGGAAGGTCGGGCTCCGTTTCGTCGATAATAGATGCTGGGGATGTCCGGCCAGTCCGACTTTAACCGCACATGATTTAAAATTTCATCTGATTGGTCGCTGACCTTTGATGCATATATCGGTTAGGCCGTACGGAGTTGTTGCAGTCTGTGGCTCTAGTAGATCTTTGTAAGCATCTAAGCTCTAAAATTCTACTTTATCTGATATGAGATGATTTGTATGAGCTCGGGACTATATGCTACTCCCTGTACCGCGCAGGCTTCGTCGAATTTGGAGCGCTATTGGTATAAGTCCCGACAAACTGCCAGCAAGGGAAATGGGTGACAAGGGGCTGAGAGTCTAAAGCAAGGCTTGAGGTTACACATTGTCGATTCCTCGCCAGCTCTCACCACTCGAGAAAAGGAGGCCCGGTGGTATGCCTCCTTGTCAGCAACTCGTCCCCATGCCCAACATGGCGGAAGTCTTTGCGCACCAATTGAAGAATAATGTACATGCAGGCGCACCAAACACACCACGCCTTAAGCCTGTCGTACGGGGAGGAGGGCACTGGGCCTGAAAGGGTTTGGGCGCCCAAGTAGTAGTTACCATCTTCCTGAGGGACACCATGACCCTAATGTAGAGCCGATGTTTCGGTAGTGGTATAATGATATTATCTTGAACCGAAATTTCCCGATATATGCAGTGGTAGTTTGCTAAAGTTCGATGTGAAGCGAAGACGCTGAGAGTTACTTCTTTGTCTAGAAACGCCCCAACGGGTATAAACGACATGTCACAACTGTCACGGAGCAGGCTCGGCTAGGATTTAAATCATGTCTCTTACGAAGAATGTAGAACGCCACTCACTGAAGTAATAGAAATGGCAGTGAATATATATATATATATATAAATAAATAAGTGCACTTGAGCCCTGGGACTTTGACAACACCATTTACCCGTTCATCTTTCCAGCCAGATCGTATAAGGCTGTTTAATCAGGGCAACCGGCGAGCTAGACAACTCACATGGCTCGCTGTGGGCGGACTGATAGGTCACTTGTCTCACAACCGCAATGATACGGACAAGCACAAAGACTTCAAAGTGCCAGTATAATTTCCCCTACGTGGCAGCCTCAACATGACACTTCAGGTTTCCCCAAGTCCTAGTACTATGCCAGACAAACAGCAGCGTCTAACCACCACGAGCAGAAACTCGTCGACATTCGCAACCAGTCACTTCTTACGCCCTCCGGATGCCCAGCACCACCAAGCCTCCTCACGGAGGAGTCCTCGCCTCCCTGCGCACCATCATCGACGCCACAAGCTCGCCCGAGACCGCCGAGGCGCTCCTCTTCGCCCTGGCCTTCCGCTTTCTCGCCGTCGATGCCATCGTGAGCTTCGTCCTGATCACGACCGTGGCCGTCGCGTCCGCGGACCCCGAGACCTTCCCCTTCGCGCCTATCAGGGGCTGCAGCATCGCGCACACGGTGGTCTCGACGCTCTGCTTCGCCGTCGGCGCGACTCTGTGGACGCGGATCTACTATTTCAAGCATCATCCGACACCGCTGCCGCGCACGGGCACGGGCTACGTGCCGCGGGGCGAGAATTCCGGTAGCGGCGTGGGAGGGGCGCGGATGTCGTTCGATGATGCGGACACCAAGGCCGAGGCGCGGGCTTTTGGTCTCCAGGGCGCTGTTGAGATGGACGAGCTGGGGTTACAGAAGAGTCGAGCGGCGAGCCCGTACGGACAGGCTCAGGGGTATCAGTCCTCATCAAACCCCCTCCGGAATCTCTACCCGAACACGAGTGAGCGAGCCTTAGACTACTCCGAGTACCACAAAAGCACCATACCATTCGCGGGAATGCACCCGTTTGAAGTTCCTGCCAGAACGCCTCCGCTGCCAACCTCCCTTGCCCACCGCCGTTCCCAGAGCGGCGCCCCACCAGACGCCACCACAATCAGGCACGACAGGAGCACCACACCTTCATGGACGCCCTCGGATGAGTGCTCAGTTGCTGGATTCGACGACATCGATCTTTTCGAAGGCGCAGGCCGACCAAGTAGCCGCGCAACAACAATAGCAACCGGCCGGAGCAGCTTCGGGGAAGAGTCGGGGTTCCTTCAGGGGTTCCATAGGGGGGATGCGCGCCGCCATACCGAGCTCTCTGAGGGTCTTGCTGGTCGCCACGGCAGCGTCAGGGCTGTGGTGGAAGATGTACCACCTCGACGCCGAGACGTAGACTCCCCTTTCACGATGGCGGACGCGACGGCATACACGGATCTCTTCTCTAATTCCGATAGAACGGACAGCACTTGCAGTACTGGTTCGCAGGGGAATTGGACCTGATGGCGAAGCGAACCACTATTGACGAAGTTAGATCAATGCGTAGCACGGCATGAATTTTCCGGTAATGGCCCGGTATCCCAGCAGGGGTATAAAGTCGATCTGGAAACATCCAGGATGAGGCGAATGGTCTATGGCAGTTCCAAGAATACAAATATAATGTCGAATAAACTAGGATGGTCACGACTCGGTGAGTCGGCTGAAGCTGTTCCAAAATAGACAGTCTCGGACGTCGTCCACAATTCTTATTCAGCTCACTCACTCAGTCACTCGCATAAACCCCCGATGAGAACACACAGAAGTCGCAGCATGGGGATTCTCCATTCGTCCGAACTCAATACGAATGTCCATTACCGCCGGCCAGATCTCCGCCCAACCAGAACCACGATCAGGACCGGAACCAGCTGTCATCTATCTGCGAACACGCAGGCTTCCTTCTATCCACTCAGCATAGGCACTTAGGTAGGTAGATTGAATTCCCAGACCGATAGATGGGATGAGATGTGACACCCCTCCCCCGTTGTATACAGTTGTCTAACTTAATAATCGAGGCCGTTTCTGTTCTACATCTCTCGCTATGTAGCTCTATGGGTTCGTTATCCGAGGAGACGAAAAGAAAAAGATTAGAAACATACCGCCTTGACAATTACGTGGTGGTCATCGGTGATATCCTCAAGATTTTTGCGGCCCGAGGCTGAAGGCGAAAAGCAAAATCAACGCGGAACGCCTGCCCGTCGTAAACCCCAGCTGAAGATTTTGACTGCAGCCACCCCTCTTATGCAAACGAACGGACACCAACCAACCAGTAGGCCATGATTAAAAGGAATAGACATCGTCTCGTTACAATCTTTACCCCTGTCAGTGCCGACAAGGACGTTATTAAATTGCTTCAACCAAGAAGCCGTCGCCCAACGATTAAAGAATGGGAAACTGAGAAAGGCGGCAAGGGGTCATTTATATAGACCTGAAATAGTCGCTGGCTTTCTCCGATGCGCACGTGAAGAGGTTGACGTGGTAGTCGCCGCGTGCCGCGCAGCCCAGGATCATGCGGTGCGGGTGGAAGGCCGTGGCGGAAATGGGCGACCCGCGGTTCTGCTGCAGGAAGCTAGAGTAGGGTTCCATACGAGAAAGCTCGGTGCCGTCGAGGTTAAAAACCTTGACGGTATGGGAGGATGTTCCCCTGAGAATTGCATTAGCAAAGGAATCAGTATAAAGGGACACACAGGGCAAACTTACACTGAGAACACCGGCAAATGTTCATGGACACTTGCTGTCCGGAGGGTGTCACTCGTTGCTTGGATCACCCGGAGTGGGTTGTCCATGCGAATATCCCAGAGTTTGACTTTTCCGTTCCGGCTTGCAGATAACAGTTCGCGCTGTCCACCGCGTTGCATGTGTACATTTCTGATCCATTGCCTGTCGGCGTCATCCTTCCATTTCTTGACCATCGACTCCTGCGGTCGAAGGCGGGTATCGAATACCCTCACAGCACCATCGCCAAACCCAGCAACGAAGATGTTGCCAGTCATTTGATCAGACGTTAATGACGTGACGCAAGATCCTGACCGTGCCGGTATGTCCGTGACACATGTCTCATAAGCGGCTGCCCACACCCGGATAACACGGACATCGCCCGCGACCAGAACCCGGCCCGTAACCTGCTGCCAGTCAAACACCATCCCAGAGTTGACATTGCTTGGGACCATGTGAGTCAGCGCCCTCCAGGCCGATGCCAGCTCTGTCGTCTTCTCAGAATCGTAGCCCCGATAGATACGGATGACACCATCTGAAGAGCCCGTCATCAAGAAACCCGTGTCATCCTCATTGATGAACTTCATATCGCTAATCCTGGAACCTTCAGGATTGCCATTGGAGAACCGATTCAGCCGGTTTTGCTTCTTCCAATCCCATACATATACAGTATTACCTCCGTCGGCGACTGCAAGATGATCTTCGAACTGGTGGAAAGTCATCTTAGCCGGCTGAGCACCGTTATTCATGATGCATAGCTGATTGCTCCACTTATGGTTTCCAGCAAATTGCTTTTGAGGCTGGGTTTCTCTGAGTATGTTGTCATTCCGTGATCTTCTCCACAGGCGCTCATTGTATTCCGTGCTTCCTGGTTCCTCGGCTTCGCTGGGTTTCATCTGCGGTTCCCGGAAGTACTCGATGGACCAGTCCAGGAAGGTGCTCGTAAGGGGCAAGGAAGGTTCTTCCTCAAGGTTACGCTCTCGGAAACCGCCTGAAACAGGCTCACGGGCGACATGGTAGTGGGCATGGGACCCCAATTGATCATTTTGCTCTGGCGGTGCAGTCCGCTCAACAGCAGATCTAAGCTTCTGAGACGGGCTCCGTTGCACGCCAGATGGGGCGGCACGTGCAGGTTCCGCCGGTTTATCTTCACCCCACACGCTTGGGAATAGGTAGCTAGCGGTCCGTTTCAAGAGACCCGGAGAAGGCAGCGGCGCAGCGGTGTCAGAAGCAGTGACGCCCATGATACCGTTCCGAGCAGTTGAAGGCTGTTTCTTGTGTCCCTGGGCGCGGCGTGCACGGCTCCGTATATCTTCCATCAGACTTTGAGCCTGTGATCCAACGGAGGACGAGAGTAGGGCGTTATGGACGTAATCGACAATGACGGTCGCATCGCGCTGAACCTCCGGGTGAGGGTCGACAGTCAATACGAGAATATGTTTCCAGCACGCCGCGAACACGGTATTATGCGAAAGACCGCGAGCGGTTGGCTTGATCGTGCCATCGGGGTTTCGGTTCTCAGGCCGAGCGTAGTGCAATCCCATCCGGTGGTCTAAGCCGTCGTCCCTGGGAAAGTACGATGAATATTCCTTCTCTTCAATCAGTTGTTCAAAAGCGCTGACAATGAACTTATTCTCGTAGCGCAGAACGAACTGAGAGAGGAAGACAAGCAGCTCCTTGCGGACGAGTGGACTCCCGTCATTAGTCATATCGAGCAACGTCCAAGCGATGGATTCTTCAATCCGAGCTACCTCGTCGGTCAAGTCCGGGATGCCCAGGAACGTCGTCATGGCATGGACTACGGCAGCCCGTACCTCGGAACACCGGTCCTTGGTCAAAGCTGACAGCTTCATCGGCGCATTCTCTCTGATGCCTCGCCACTTTGCTTCGGGCAAATCTTGCCATAGTTGGCTAATGCACAGGCAAGCCCACTGACGCAGCAAGAACTTCTTGTCGTTCCTGAGATGAGCCAGGCAGTATGTCATAACGTCCGTTTGATTACAGACAACCTGACCTGGCTTGTAACCCTTGCAGAGCATTGAGAGGATGAATGCGCACATTGCCTTGTGCTCATCGCTGTCAACCACCGGCAGTCCCTCGGAGGGTTTGAGGATGGATAGGAAGTAATTGTATCCGCTGTCCTTGATCAAGTCTGGTTGACACGAAATATCCACCGCAAGTACCCTGGTCCAGATGAAGACCATGACAGCCTTCAGCTCGGCCGCCGCGGACTGAAGCAACTTCAGCACGTAAGGAAAAATGCCGATACTTAGAGCGAGCTGAACCGCCCAAGGGCCCAGGTCCAAGAACTTGCCGAGTAATACTAGGGCCCTAACCCTGTGTTGTTGGCTCAACAGGACCTGAAGGACAACGGGAAGCTGCTCAGGCGGCCTTTTCAGATGAGCGTCGCCTCGCATAAGGTAGATTTCGAAGGCAGTCAGTTGCTCAGTGAAGAACGTCGAGCTCTGATACTCGTATTCAATGCCTTCACTCTCTTTCCTCTCCAGCATGGGCAATTGCGCTAGAGCCAGGTCGACCGCCAGATCCCAACTCTCCCAGAGGGGATGCTGATGTGTATCTGGTAGTTCAGGATACGACTGCGGATGGCAACCGTATACCATCATGATCCTCTGGGCCAAAATAAAATTTCGAAATAGAGCAGCAACCATCAGGTCCTGTCTAAAGAACTTACGGAATAGATGCCGTGGAAGAGACGTCCAAGCGATCGTATCAGTGATGGCGGTAAAAATCCAATTAAGTTCTCCCAGCGGCGTCCTCCTTTCTTGCAGTCTCCCTGGGAGCTTCTTGGCCCGCTCCGGTGATATGTCCGTTCGCAACGGATTCTGCAGAACGAAAAACCACAAGGCCATTTCCACAGGCGTCGTCAAGCAGGCGGTGAAAAGATCAGCTGGTAGGAGCGGGTTCGTGGGTAGATTTTCCTTGACGGAACACGCTGCTAAATGGAGATATGACCGGTACTTGGTCTTCTCATGATTGGGGTCGGCGGCCACAGCAGCTTCCTCCTCCTCCTCATGCTTCTCAACAAACCGGTGATAGTTGTTGAGGATGTTCCCAGCCTCGGAGCAGTCCCAGACGAAGATGGTAGGCGCCTGAAGCCATGTTTGAAGGTCATACAGCGAGATGGGAATGTACTGAGTATAATTCTTATTAAAGACCCAGATCTCCCCCGACGCTGTAGGTTTGGGAACTCCGTGTCCGTTGTAATGGAGAAGAACCCTTTCGTCCTTTGCATTCCTACGCAGCGATGTGCAGAACTTCTTAGTTTCTTCGACAGAAGGATCCAAATATTGCTTATACCTAGTACGCACTGAGATATTTTCGTACTGCTGTTGAAGGTTTTTTCCGATCGTTTCCAGCGCTTTCGTCGCCGGCGGCACAAACGGATCGGTCCAGGCTTCAAGCTTGGCACCCGGATTCGTCTTGAGCTGATCCGGCGGCTCGACTCCAATGTTAAGGCAGACGGCCAAAGCAGCGGATACAGTTTTCAGACGGTCTCGCATGCGCCAGTCTTCAATCTCGTAGTTGGGCAACTTGGGCTGACCCGTCGTCTCATGGCGTCTGTCGGTAAAATACATGTACCAGTTCTAGGCGAGGTATTAGCTGCCAGTCCAGCACGAACGAACAATACGAGGCGAAGAAAGTTTCTCAGGAGCATCTGCTGAGAAAAACAGCAACGGCCGATTCGAGACGTATCCGGCCCTGTTAAGGGGAGCGCAAAAGGGCAGCCTTCGGACCTCTCGGTAGCACGAGGGGAGGTGATGGCGGCAACATGTGACAGAGGAAGCGAGCCGGACAAACAATAACGGAATAAACGTACAATAGCTAGCTGGGAGACAAAATCTGATTGGTAGTGGTCTTCAAAGCCGTGGCGTGCGCCCCATTCGTGTACCTCTCCTTCCGGGCTGCTAGCAGCTTCATCCTGACGCATCATGTGCTCACTCTTGGATCTCAGCAGGGGAGGTTTGGCGGGTCGTCTAGACCGGTTTTGTTCGGAACCGCCGTGGGACGTGACGAGAGAGAGCGAATTGTTATTGTTGTATCCCGGGGCGCTTGATGGGCGGCGCTCGGTGTCGGATTGGTCGTCATCAACGGGCGTCTGCGAAGAGCGCAAATTCGACTGGGAATTCCCGTTGGTGGGAGCAGGTCTCTGCAAACCTGAACCTCGCGCGCGTTGAGAAAGCGGATGCGTTCCGCCATTTAGGCCGTCGGTACCGTTGGTACCACCGTTGGTGCCGTTGGACACGACGCGGGTGGGCATGACGGTAGAGGAGGCACCATTAGCATTAGTTCCCGGCAAGAGATTCGAGGTGTAACGGGCCTGCTGTGACGACGATGCGGCGGCGGGTGGCATCTGTTGGCCGTGGTTGGGGTTGTAGTTTGGATGTGAGTACTGGGCAGCGACGTACGCTTTATATTGCTGCTGCTGCTTACTTTGGTGTTGTTGATGAGCCGTGACCGCAGTCATGTTGTTGATATTAGATCATGGAATTAGTAGGGCGCAGGTTTGAAGGGAATATCATATTATTGTTTATCGGGTCATCTTTCGCCAGATTATGTGTTAATATTCGTGATGGTATTTTTATAGAACGCCTGTAAAGTTAATAATGCACTGGCAACTCGGATCAGATGCGAGTGATGGGTTGATGGGCTGGTGCCGTTGGATGTATCGCACACAGCTGGGATTGGGGATGAGGCAAAGGAGTCCAAAGTTGCGGGTGGGTGACGCGATGCGCTTACGGAGTACACCGGTACAACGCCTCAAAAATGTATGCTGCTCGGATTGTGGATGCATCCATGGATTGTAGTACCTTCAATTGTGTACCTACACGTACGGTAGAGGGCATCGAGCTGGTGTGTGTAGGTTTCTATTGCGTAATGGCACGAACTTCGTTGGTGACTTTGAGGAAGCTTGTCGGGGTTAAGGGACGTCTAGAGTACTTTTACTAACCTACGGCAGTACATTAGGCAACCTGCACTCCCCAACATCGTTGCAGTCGCTCGCGTGCCATTCCTGTACCACTCAATGGGGACCGTTGAACTGAAAAGCCGTCTTCTGATTGGGCGAAAACGATAGATTATAGGAGCCCGAATGGACTTACTTTGCGTACCACGTGAGTTCTTTTGGAGCTAGCTACCTTACAAATGTTATAAATAGTAGAGATCGAATATGCACCTCTCAGCCAAGACCGAACCAGGTCATTTTTCGAAGCTGAAAGGGAACATGTGTCCGAGGCCATGCATCTTCTTTGCTTGTTGTGTCTATCTCCCCCTTCTACCCAGGCATTCACCGAACTGTCTGGAAAGGCCATGTACGGAGTAGATGTGACCCGTTTGACTTGACATACAGTCAGGACACGCATGGTCCGCGCGGGGAAAGGAATAACTGGAATCTCCAAAACAATTCTACGTATCACAACAATAGGGAGGAGCAAGCATCTTTCCTGTCCACCGCACGCGGCAATGGGCTCTGTCGGCCACGATGGAAATTGAGCGAGGCTGTCGATATGATAATAGATGGGAGTCGGTGTGAGATCTGACCTGCAGGGACCACCTCTTGAGCAGATATCACCAGTCACTCCCACAGTGGCAAGGGTATTTAAGGTTGCAACGTGCTCCCCCGCCGGCGCGAAAAAGTTCGGGAATCTTGCGTAGCTACTGTAGCCAGCCTTCTTGGTCAGACCGACTCATCCACCAGGTGCCCTTCGCGCGGCCTGCTGGGTCTCTGCGATCCGAGCAAGGGCTGATTTCAAAGGATCAAGCTTTATTTTAATTGAAGACCCTGAAGGTCAAATTGCCGTGGTTCATCAAAGGCTTTCTTAAAACAGTCTAACCAGGGAAAAAATTAGCCACCTTATTGGTTCCCCCTGCCCGGTTAATTCTGGGGATCGGTGGGGTGGGGTGGGTGTTTCAGAATCCCCTATTGGGGAATCGTATTCGTCGAGACTATCATGATTGGTCAGGCAAGGAGGGACGGCTTGCTGGCTCTCATGCCGAGAATCGTACCTTTTTCTTGTTCGATATTGCTATATATGGTGCCGGGAAGTGGGTGGTTCAACAGATCGAAGCGGAGCGAATTTCTGGTTTTCTTGACCTATTGCTGCCAGATACGTCATCCCGTGATGCTTGTTGCTCTTAAACATTTGCTGCCAGGCAATGACCGCGACTCGACGAAGCGGAACACCTGATGATAAGGTGTACGGTCTGGAGGGCAAGCCCCAGATTCTGCCCGCAGTACGATCACTTTCACTGCAAGAAATATCCAATGCAACTTAAAGTCCATAGTCTGGGTGAGTTACAGTTGCTTCCAATGCCAGCCGGGTCCGCTATGAAGGCCCCCTTAAAACGTGTAGGGTGGCATTGAGAGCTCGGTTCCGGAACTACATACGAATGGTGAAGCCGCACGGCGCGAAAGACAAGAACTCGGATGTTTATCATCTCGAGGTGCTTGCTCGGCCCGTTCGCATAATAGGAGACTACCTACTTATCATCACTATATATCAAGCCATCTCCCCCAACTGCTATAATCGAAGCTGGAATATGCGGTTACAAGTGGATCCAAACTTTCATACGAAATATGTGTTCACGGGTAGATCCGATCATACATCCGGTATAGAAGAAAATTGGTCGAAGAAGGCATTTACGCCCCGTAAGCAGGGGTCCTTAATTTAGCTTCGCTCAGGATGGCGGCGAAATCTATTGTTGAACCTGTTCTGTTATTGATGGGCATTTTGCCAGGTTCCAACTTTCCAAGCCACCATCACAGCCTTGACTCGCAATCCAATCAGAAAAGGAGCGCGCCATTATTTCGCTCCGCTATTAACCCATTAGAGCAGTTGTTCCACGGCTAGCAGATTTGACTTGCAGGGTCCAGTTATCTTAGGTACAGTAGGCCCGCGGGTCAATGCCGCCTCACATTTTATATCCGTACATCTCAAGCATCAGAGAGTATGTAGGTCGGAATGTCCGCCTAGCAGAAGACAGAAAAAGTTGGGAACCATGCCCTTGAGACAAGCGAAGGTTTGAAGTTGTGCGGATGCATTGGGCGGCTGGACCGAACGTCCCTTTTAGCAGGCGGCATTAGGGATTCTGGACGCCCCAATTGCTACCTATGCCCTAGGTACATACTCATAGGCCCCTAGGTACCTACTCATAGGCCCTAGGTACCTGTATGTAGTTTCTCAATCACTCGATCCCCAACCTCGTCACCTGCAACCGTCCATTTCTCATTTCACTTATCCCATCCAGGTTGGGTGTTATTCATTTCACTTTCCTCTCTTTTCCTCACTTCAAGGCCGGGATCTGATATCAACCCCGAGTCGTGCCGGGATATCATCTTGCAGGTATTACATTACCACAATAACGTGCTGCATAATCTACCTCCTACCTACATACATCCTATCCTGCAGCTCCGTGCCTTACATAACGCCTATCGTAGCTAGACTAATCACTGTAACTTTTTTTTCTTTTTAATATTCTTTTCTAGAATATCTGGCATTTGGCCCGATACAGTAACCCATCCGCACAACGGCCGAGGACACTACAACCACCGGCCAACTCGATATCAATAATCTCGAACCCCCGAATTCAATCATCACTTGCAACCGAAGCGAATGAAAGAACAGACAAACGGGAGCTGTCTCAGCTGGCAATACCACTCCTTTTTTTTTTTCAAGTCCTCTCTGTTTCCAGGTCCTGGTTCCTCTCATACGCGTGTAACTCCTCAACGTTTCGGCCTCTTTGAGTGAGTTTCCCCGGATCGTTGCGACACGAATCCCTTTCCTTCATTGCGCGTTCTCGGCTCGGATCGATCTTAAGGGCCGTGGACTCCCAATCACTGCGCAACCTGCAAATTCGGCAAAGCGAACTTAATGTTGGTCTGGGTATCAAGCCGATTCACCGGACTCTACACCACCCAGAAACCCGACATCGTATTCATGTTACCTACCCCAGCCTTCTCAGGAGTCAATCCGTAGCCAACAGTATTGCGAACCCTTCAGCCGGCGTCTCTGCATTCGCCGCCTTCTCCCCTGTCGCCGCCTCTCCCTCTTTCCGTCCCACACGCACTGTGGCAGCATCTATCCATAACGCCCCCTAGCCGTCGTTAAGAAAGGACGCTGTCCGCACGTTTGCACGTCGCCTATATCCCATGCCATTAGGAGAGCCTGGCTTGATTTCGCCATGGCTTTCCTATTCAAGTCGAAGAAGCATCAGGAGCGGCAAGGACAAACCCGAGATGGCCCTCCTGCTGGCGCCGCCGCCCGTGTCACCAGGGACGAGAAGAGCGCACTCGCACGCTCTACCCCGACTGGAAGCGTGAACTCTTTCGATGAAGCAGGTACTCCGAGCCCCGATGTAGAAAAGTACAATTCCCGTCGGGGACAACAAGAACAGACACAAGCGATACCACCGCAGCAACCTCGTCAGCAGCCGCCGCCGCCGCAACAAGTACAGCAGATGAGTGACCTGCCCGTAAGTCTCGACGGCTTTTCTGCGTCCGTGTCTTTGGTCCATCGGGTTGATAGTCTAACAATTACCAAAGTTCCGCAACCAGCAGTCCCCGAATCCTAATGCATCGTTATATCCATGGTCGACGCGACAATTAGCTTTCACCTCGGCTATGCCCAGTCCGTTCCCGAGATACGGAGCTGCGGTCAATGGGACGTCGTCCAAGGAGGGCGACATCTATGTCATGGGCGGTCTGATCAATAGCTCGACCGTGAAGGGCGACTTATGGATGATCGAAGCTGGAGGAAATATGACATGTTATCCGCTGGCAACAACTTCCGAGGGTCCCGGACCCCGTGTCGGACACGCCTCGCTTCTCGTGGGAAATGCTTTCATTGTCTACGGGGGCGACACCAAAATCGACGAGACGGATATCCTTGACGAGACGCTATATCTGCTTAATACTTGTAAGGCAACCGCCCCCTCGATTGGATCCCTAGGCAGAATGACTTACTTGCATTGCATGAATAGCCACGAGGCAATGGTCTAGAGCTCTCCCAGCCGGTCCTCGACCCTCTGGCCGTTACGGCCATTCCTTGAACATCGTCGGTTCAAAGATATACGTATTTGGAGGTCAAGTGGAGGGTTATTTCATGAACGACCTTGTCGCGTTCGACTTGAACCAACTGCAGATGCCCAACAACAGATGGGAGATTTTGATCGAGAATACAGAGACAACTGGCGCACTGCAAGCCAAAGTTCCCCCGGCCAGAACTAACCACTCCGTTGTCACTTATAATGACAGGATGTATCTGTGAGTGCTTCCTCTTCCCCGAAACAATCTTCGTTGCATGCTCATCGCCCGCCAGTTTTGGAGGCACAAACGGCTTCCAGTGGTTCAATGACGTTTGGTGCTATGACCCGCCCTCGAACATGTGGACTCAGTTGGATTGCATTGGCTACATACCAGTTCCTAGAGAAGGACATGCAGCTTCTTTGGTTGATGATGTCATGTACATATTCGGTGGCCGTACGGAAGAAGGCGCCGATCTGGGTGACCTGGCTGCCTTTCGCATCTCTTCACGGCGCTGGTATACCTTCCAAAACATGGGTCCTTCGCCGTCGCCCCGCTCAGGCCATAGCATGACAGCTGTGGGCAAGTCGGTCGTAGTCGTGGGGGGAGAGCCCAGTTCCGCGACCAGTCAAGCCAACGACCTCTCTACGGTCTACGTTCTCGACACGACTAAGATTCGATACCCGAATGATTCTCAGGTCCAACCGGGCGGCCAAAAGCTACAGCAGACTAGGCGGCCGAGCGCCGAGACACCGCCCGGCGCCAGTCGACCTCCGTCTTCTCGTGAAGGTTCGATTCCACCAGATCAGAGGAGATTAGGTGGTGGCCCAACCAGTCCAACCAACGGCCCCGGCAAGGGACCTGGTTCGATCGACAGTCACGCACCTCCTCCAGTCAGTAATGGGATCGCTAAGCTCCCGAGAGCTGCGGGGACTACAACTCCATCGGGACCTCCGCCTCCAGGACAAGCCCCCAGGCCGGTGGTCAACGCAAATACCCCTGGTGCCCGTCCCAGAAATGCATCGATTGACCGAATTGAGAGAGAAGCCGCCCGAACCCGCTCCCCGAGTGTCACCGGCCAAAACCAATCGCCTACAACGCGTGAGCCCATTAGAGAGGGCAGTCCCATGACCAACGGCCGGCGCACGCCAAATACACCGAGTCAGCAAGGGCAGCGCACCGCTCCAAAGGTCGAGAGTGAAGGTATGGAAGCATCCAAACCCCGGCCACCACGTGCGGCCCGGAGCCAGGGCTCTGTCGATAGCAGCACAGAGCCGGCTCTCAGAAACGTAGCGACTCGGCCATCGTCACCACCTCCGCCCACCCGGCAAGCCAGCAATCCGTTGTCCCGGAGAGGATCTAACAGGAACTCTCAAACCGTTGCCCTGCTTAAGGAGCTAGATTCTGCTCGGAACCGGAACGCGTGGTATGCCTCGGAGCTCGAGCTTGCTCGGAAAGCTGGGTATGTCTCGAATGCCTCGTTCAGCCCTGCGCTCGACAGTCGAAACGCAGAGACCTTTGACGATGACGACAAACCTCTCATCGAGGCACTTTTAGCCATGAGACAGGAGCTGGCCAATGTCCAGAGCGCCGTCGACAAACAAGCGGTCTTGGCCGCGAAGCAGATCGCAGAGGCGGAGAGGCAACGGGACGCTGCAGTTCGAGAAGCTGCGTACGCCAAAGCCAAGATGGCAGCTCATGTTGGAAGCACGGCTAGCACCCCCCAACCGGATAGCGAAGGCGATGCTGACAGCGGCGATCGGGCCACGGACCTGGGCCGCAAACTCGCGTCGGCCCTTAACCTCCAGAAAGACCTCCAGAGCAGTCTGGCACGCATAAACTCGGAGCTCGAATCGGAGAAGCGTGCGCGACAGCTGGCGGACGAGACCTCAAAAGCCGCGCAGAAGAGAATGGCTGATTTGGAGGGTTACAAGCAGCAAACATCCTCGGAGCTTGAGCGCCTAAGAGCTGAGCTACACATGGCACAGCGTGAAGCACGGGAACAGTCAATTGCTAGCGCCGAAGCCCTCTCCAACTTACAACTCTTGCGGGTTGAAAGGGATGACCTAGAGTCTAAACTAAAAGAGGCCGCCGGAGGTCACGAAGAACATGAGCAGTCTCTGAATTCGTTACGGGATGCCGTTAGTGCGTCAGCAGAGCTAAGGAACCATCTGGAGCGGAAGTTGAACGAGGAGCGCGCTCGGCGGGAGGAGGCCGAGACGAACCTCAACAAGGTCAAGACAGAGCTTGAGGTTCGAACTGCGGAAGTTGTTGCGCTGAGGCAGCGCTTGCAGGATGCAGAAGAGCTCGCCGAACGCCATGCGGCCGAGGCAGAAACACATCGTCAGGCCATACTTTCCGGCTTGGAGAAGATCACTATGGAGAATGTGAACCCGAACAAGGCTGATGCGGACCGCATCGCTGCACTCCAGGAGCAAATCAGCGCGGCCAACAGTTTGGTTAGGAAATACCAGCAGGAGGCCGACGCCGCTTCCGACAAGCTGCGAAGCGCAGAGGAACGCATTGCTGGTCTGGAAGCCTACCAAGAACAGTCGAGCAGGGAAGGCGTTACTATCCGGCGACAACTGCAATCTGCTCTTAAGGACACCCAGTCACTGCAGGCAATGAACGCGGAGCTGAAAAACCAGCTCGCCAGCCAGCAGCTAGAGACTAATGCGGTGACTGTCCAACATAACACGCTGAAGGAACTGTTAAGTGAGAGGGGCATCAGCCCAACTAGCATTGCGCGTATGCGTGGGTTGGAGCCCCGGAACGACTCGCCCGGCCCGTCTCATTCTAAGGACCTTGAGCGTCAGCTAGCTCAAGCCGTCGCCGCTCACGAGGAGACCAAGCAGACGTTTGCAATCCAGATCCAGGAGTCCGAATCTGCATTCCGTGACAGAATAGCACAGCTTGAGAACGACTATCAGTCGGCCGTCCACTACGTCAAGGGTACAGAAAAGATGCTCAAGAAGATGAAGGAGGAGCTTTCCAAGTACAAGTCGGATAATGCTCGTCTTAAGAACGAGAATCTCGAGCTGGAAGAGCGCGCCCAAGAAAGCGGAGCGGGCGATAACAGCAGCAGTGCTGCGGAGTGGCAGAACGAGCGTTCTGAGCTGCTGAACAGGGTCGTAATCCTCGAAGAGCAGGTTCGAAGCTCCTCAGCTGAGCTCGAGCGTCAGCTGGCCGAAGTCCGGAAGGAACTCGACGAGGCCAAGCGAGAGCACGACATCGCAAGGAAGTCGAGCGATGATGCCATCCAGCGTCTGACTGCTCGAGAAAAAGAACTCGAGGAGATGCAACAGGAAAATGCGCTCCTCGAGAAACGGGCCCAGGACGCCGAACAGAAAGTAAGCCTGCTGCTTGACCAGGTCGAAAACTCCGTGGACAACTACAGGAGACAGAGTCGCGTCATCGGCTCCGAAACCATCACCATTAATACACCTACTACAAACGGCCTAGGACATACCCGGGAAGAGGGTTCAGAATCCGGAAGCCTATACGGCGGTCTCGGCGGCGGTGCCAGGAACAGCGCGGCACTCGACAACCTGGCAAATGAGCTCGACATGCTGCGCTCGCACTGGGAGGCGACGAACAAGAACTACCGGCTGTCGAACACCTTCGACTTCGAAGGCACGACGACATCCAGGAAGGACGAGGAGGGGGTCGGGCTGGGCCTCAGCGAGAGCCTGGCGGACTGGAGGAAGCGGCTCGACACGGAGGAGCAGGAGGGGAGCGTCGGGAAGGCCCAGGGAGGGAAAAGCAACAACGGCCTATGAGGAGGATGCATGAAGATGCCCCGAGTAATGAGATGAGAAACAAGACCTACGTAATTCCTTCTCCACTGTTGTTCTTTCGACCTTTGAGGATGGTCCTCGAACAGCTGCTGCCAACTTTATTTCTGCCGCCTTTTCTTTTCCCCTTTTTACTTCGCTACGAAGAAAGAGAAGAAGAGGGAAGAGGAAAGACAAAAAACTGTGATACCCCTTTTGTACATTTCCATGCGGCATGTACTACCACCAGAGGCGGGGGAGTATTGTGTTTAAATTCATTTATATCGCACTTGAATTGTCCAAGATACCTTTTCGAACTTTGTTCTCTTGAATGATTCATCCCGCAACTCTCTCCACTGCTCTTCACAGCTGACTAGGACCGGAATGCGTTCGTTGTCGCGGACCCGATTCGTATGCGTCCTCTCCTTTCTAGTTGCGTGCCTAGTGACCGGCGGTCCTTGCGATCGCGACCTATCGCTCGCAATGCGGATTCTGCGATGATGCTTTTCGAATGGTCCTCGTCCCGGGGCCCGGCACTGGGCCGAAGACGTCCGTCCACCCCTGCCACAAAGAATCCTACGTTCTAGAAGGCGGGGGCGGCCCTCGAGATATTTGGCTGGTTGGTGGTTACGATCGGAGATGGGCAGGCCCATGTAGTATAACTACGGAGTACGGAGTATCTATCCTCTTCTTTCCCATTCCCGGGGCGGCGTTGACCCTTCGTCTATATCCTGGACGCCTCCGAACGTTTTCGAGCTCCGGTTTTGGTGGGCGGCGCCCTTGTCGCCGTCGCCTTCCTTATCTACTTGGTCCGCTAGAGGGCAAAGTAGTAGAAGGCATCAAGACTTGTGAGTGATAGTGTCATCCCGTGACGACAGGAGACAGCAAGCTTCTTGTATAGATTTACTGTGCGATACATCCCCCGTATTGCTATGCGGGGAGGCGCTTCGCCGTCTGATATACAGCGGCGAAATCCGGGTGGCGCGGCGTGCCTTCCATCGCGGCTCGGTGCTGGATGCCTTTGACGGACGGATGAGCGGAGGGGACAGATGCTGGAGGTCGTTTGATTCGTCGTTACGGGGAGGGGGACGACGGATGGCTTGGTTCAGGCGTTAGTGGTAGCTGCTCGATCTGTTGTCGCGATACCGTCAGTATACTGACGTGTTGCTCTGTCCGACTGCCGCCGGTCCAGTTGGTATCTCCCCGTCAAAAGCTTTTGTTTAGACGTGCTGGTAAATTCTGTAGACTCCTCTTCGCCAGGGGCTATGGGCCGATTGGTGATGAGGTGCTCAGTAGCTGTCATTAGACAAGACCGGGAGTCTGGGGGTTGACGGATTCTGTACACAGTCGATGGCGGCGGCCATTCGAACTACCCTCCTGAGGAAGGGAAGCATGAGATGCGTTTTGAATAGTCTAATGGAGGCAAGCAGGTCCTCCTGAACCTGGTTAGTATGTATGTATGTGCTGTCGATGAAGATGCTACACCTGTACGACGGACAGCATGCACAAGCGACGTCCTCTTTTGCATGTCTACGCGACCCCTATCTACCTGCCTGCTTACCCTTTTCTGCTGGCTGTTGACGACTGATTCACAAGTCAACCAACCTTCCTGTCGGCTTTGATCTCCGCGCCATCTCGATATCAACGAGGTTGACCAAGCCTGCCGGAAAAGAAAAAGCGCTCGCTCGTTAGGCCCTTGCGGCGCTGTCGGGACGGGGATAAAGGGGAGGTGGCCTGCTGGCGGATTGAGAAGCCTAAAATGTACCACGGTGCTTGGCCACCGGCTTTCAGAGACTGATCACGTCCCTACGCCCTGTTCTCAATGCCGTTTTCTCTTCGAATCACTCTACCGTCTTCCTCTCGAACGCTTGCCGAAAGGAACAAGCGGGTGGTATTACCACGTGTGAGCATGGGAAAACAGGCATTATTGGGATTTCTGAGGTGATTGGCGACTCGTGGTTCGCCCCTCACCTAATTTTCCTATCACTTCAGCCGAGTTGGCTGCTAGAATGGAATCTGGGTATGGCGCATGATGGGGTAAATTAAGCCCTGTCTGTTCCGCGGGCGTCCATGAGCCTGCCACACAGGGGAGGAGGTGGGCGAAAATGTATCACAGGAGATCCAGTATCATCTTGTATTCTTATTTCATATCCGGATACTTCATATTATACATAGACACATCCATCCATACATCCAGCGGGCATCGCCAAGGTCAATCATCATCGGGGGCCGGGGGCAAGCCGCCAGGCCCTCAGCGGCAGGCTCTGGAGATGCAAGACCTTCCGCCGGATGTACATAGCGAAGGTAAGCACGCCCACGATGACGCAGATAATGTTGACGATGTAGTACCCGTCGTGGAGGATCTCGCACGTGCCGCCGCCGTTCTCGCACCTCTCCTTCTCGGCCTGGAGGGCGCACGAGAACGGCTGCGTGACGAGGGGTCCCTTCAGAGATCCGACGTCCGTCTTCTCCGCCGGGGGAGGATAGCAGGTGGCCGTCGTGAACGCATCGACCAGTCGGAGGACGAAGTATCTGGGAAACGTACCGCCGAGGTTTGAAACGCTGTGGAGTGGGTCAGCCCGGGTTCCTATCGTTTCTGTCTAGGGGGGATTGCTTCGACTTACGTAGCCAGTAGCGTCATGTAGGTGCCGCCGATGACCGGATCGGCCACCCTGGCGTGGAAGGCGGAGACGGCGACGAACATGACGGTATTGGTGAAGGTTGAGAACACGTGCGAGGCGATGACCATGAGCATGTACCATGGCTGGACGCCGTTCATGGGGAAGATGCTCACTACCGTCTGAGCGATGATGGCAGCGACGAGTCGGCCCACGAAACCCCAACACCAGAGGCGCATGGGGGTGTATTTCTGGGACCATTTCCCGGCGTAATAACCCAAACCGATCTCGAAAGGGAAATCAATCAGCACAGTCAGTGCCATGTTTTCTTTCCCGAACCCCTTTTCCAGTAGCTTCAAGTTGGTGACGCCGTCATTAGCCTGGAAGCCGATCTTGGCAATCAGGTGGACGATAATGATCGTCTGAATATTGCGAAGCTTCAAGACGTCCCACATGATCTTGTAGACATCCCAGACGCCTTCCTCATTCCTCGACTTTTCTTCCTTCTTGAGGAGGGCAAGACCGATGGTGATGGCAATGTACGCCCAGCCCCAGAAAGTCAGATACCCTCCGAGACTTACAAGCCCGGTATCCAGCTCCTCAGTCCGGAACCAGCGATTAGCGAAGTCTTTAGAATTGAAAGCCAGGAAGACTGTGTAAGACAAGAACTGCCCAGCGGTGAGACCGACGGTTTGCGCGGTCGAGGCATACGAGACATTTCCGGGGGTCAACAGCGTCAGAGCCCAGCCATCGACGGCAATATCTTGCGTGGCGCACATAAAGACCAAGAAGAACCACCAGCCGGTGAAGCTCCATACGCCGGGCCCGCCGGGCTTCCCGGTGGTGGTCATAAGATCTTCCACCATGGAGCCCAGGTACAGCATGCCGAAGCCGGACAGCAGCTGAATGGGCAGGATCCAACTCTTTCTCCGGCCAAGTTTAGGACTCCATACGGCATCAACTATAGGGCTCCAGAGGAGCTTTAGAGAATACGGATACGATGCTAAGCTAAAGACACCGATCTCGCCGAAGGATAGATGGTCCTTGAGAAGAAACGGGACCGAGCCGCTTGCGAGACCCATGGGAATACCCTGCAAGAAATAGAGCAAGCATAACAGAATGAAATTCCGCTGGTCTTGGCGGGGAAGCTCAAGAAAGCCATGGTTGTTGAGTATGGGCGTCTTAGGAACATGCTCGTCTAGCGAAAACGATTCCCGTGCCATTAGATGTGACGTAACCTGATCCGAGTCCAGTTTCGTGGATGCTTTCCGCCTCATCTCGATGTTGCTCATGTTCCCGTGTGTAGAACCGTCTCCACGGCCCGTGGTCACGATGGACAATCCGCCCCGGCCTAATGGTTTCGAGGGTCGAGTTTTGTTACCCATTCGTACCTTGACGTAGAGTTCAGAGCAAAGGATGGTGCTTGGAGTCGTCTGGAAATCGGTAAGGCAGAGAGTGTGGGATTGCTGTGTGTAGCCGACAGCTCACAATGGGGTCGGCCGAAGTTAATAGCAATGTCTTGAAGGTAAGCTGCAAAATCGCAAAGGAAGGGTGGGATTTCTGTTGCAGCAGGGTATGATGCTAGAGATCGGAAGCGCGCGGCAACGTCTGAAGAGAGGATGGCGTGTACGAGGCTCAAATGCGTAGAGGCGCGTATATGTATAGATTCGATAACGAGCGAGGATGATATGGAATGTTTGGTAGGGGCGATGACACCAGTAAGAGTGGAACAATGCAGCAACCGTGGCCTTTTGAGATGGGATGCCTAGTGACTAAAGCGTGGCGAATGGAGTAGCCGGTTTACAATGAATGAATCAACCAGAAGACAAGAAGCTCATAGTGTTGTGATATGAGCTGCAGTAGAAAAGTAGAATAGAATATCAGTACGGTCTCTCTAATCCATCGCGACAAGGCGTCGTGGCCTCTTGTGCCAACGCAACCAGGACGAGAAGGTAGTAGAAAGGGGAAACGGGCCAATTGGAGATGCAGTCGTGAGCGGATTCTAGAAAGCAGAGAAGCTTGAACGTTGGATCGCATTCCCCCAGAGTTCCCTGACTAAGCGCATCGGTTTGCGAGCCCGACAAAGTAGGTGGGTCGTATTGATAAGGATCGAATGAGGCGCTGATAAGCCCCACCAGAGGTCCCAATTATTGCGTATACGAGTCGCATGGGTATCAGACGAAGGGCGAAGTTGGCAGGATACCAACAATTTTCCAAGTGTGGGTTCTTGATCGCGATAAAATGACCAATCATATAATATAAAATCTAATCGGGGTTTCTATGGTGGGTTAACGCGAAAACGCGGACCACCACCAATTGCTGTTAAAGTAGTTCGTCCTCCGTCGGATCCTTAGTTAGCCACGTACGCCCACCGGGCCCGCTATGCAGCGAGGTAGAATCATGTACAATTTGTATGGGCATAAATCTTGCAGCAAGTTCTGGCTACACTGATCACTATCGCAGCTTGCCAATATTTGAAAACTCTCGATCTTGAACAAGCGGACGAGGTCACATACCAAACAATTCCCTGAGCACAGCTACAATCTAGCCCTATATGGCACTTGGTGGCCCAGTGGAGGTAGCTAACTTAAAATATCCCTGTGACTTGTGCAATACCTAAGCATGTACAGTACCGACATACCTAGGTAGTGCAACTTGCACGCGGCTAAGGACCACTTGAAGTACATTGGGTCATCACCAGTCGCGTACTTGTGTCGCGTCCAGCATTGCTTACCTCTCAAAGATACATATATCTACCCGTCAATTCAAGCGACGACGCGGACGCAATGGCAAGTCCAGAGCTCCAATCGCAGGAACTATCCACCGCAGACAAGCTGGACGACGAGATCGCGAAACTGCGAGCCCAAGGTAAGCAAAACATACACTCTACTACTGCAGCCGCATTCCCAAGTAGAAAGCCAAGATTTAAGGGCTGGCCTAACACCACCAACCAAAAGTCGAGTCCCTAAAGCGAGACATACAAATCCACACAGCGGCCCTGCTCGCTTCAAAACCCGTACAGGACCTCCTCTCCCCGCAGCGAGATGACGACCCGGCCCTCGCGGCACAACCCGGCTCCGACAAGGACAGGCTGGCGAGCCTCGCCACAGACCAAAAGGCCCACGGGCAGCAGTGCTTGTACCGGGCATGCGCGTCGGTGACGACGTTCCGGGTGCGGGACCCGGACCCCTGCGCCGTCGACGGCGGCCGCGTGCTCGGCGTGCGCTTCGAGGTCATGTCGAGGACGCGGTTCGCGCGGCCCTACTACGTGATGCTGAACCGGCCTTACCCCGGTAGCCCGCGCCACCTGCGCGTGCACCGGCACACGGTGCCGGCGTGCGTCCCGCTCTCGGGGCTCGCCGCGCGCCACCTGCCGCCGCCGGGCCCGAGATCTCCGGATGCAGAAGCGGACCGCGGCGAGGAGACGCCCCGGGGAAAGCAGGACCTGCCGCGCTTCGTGCGGGCCCTGCGCAGGGAGCTCGTGCGGTACCACAACCGCGTGGCCGTGGTCGGGGACCTGCGGAAGGCCGTCGGGCTCGACGGGGGCAAGCGCCGGCGAGAGGGCGCGGATACGGAGACGGAGACGGACCGGTCGGCCGCGATCGCAGTGGTGGACGTCAGCGCGGCCGACGCCGAGGCCAAGCAGATCCGGATCGAGTGGGCCGACGGGAGGTCCGGGCGCCTGGTGATGAACGACGACGGCGGGATCGTGAGGATGGTAGTACAGGGGGCCGACGGCCGGGACAGGGAGACCGCGCGGCAGTTCCTGGGCGGCGCCGTCCGCATCGAGGAGATTGCCAGGCATCTTGAGAGCACGAGCGCGAGCACGAAGTAATTGGCGGGTAGTGAGCGAGCGAACACGCAACTAAGTCGCATCTGCCAATTCCTTCATCGTAGGTGTTGTCCTCTTCAGGCTAGATGTACAGGGCGTCTCATAACTCTGGAACTCTGTATTGTGCATTCGACTTATTTATCGCAACCAACAAGTTTACTCCGCATCGTAAGAGGGCTAGGGTCCACCTGTACGATTCATACCATACTTTCAGTTTATAGTATCTTGATTGAATACTCCTTTCAACATACTATTATAGCTTGTACGGCCTAACAGGGAAGCACAACCTAAACTCCTGCTTGCACTTTAAGTATCAATAAAGATGTGAAGCATGTTAACTGTATACCCGACAGTACACCACTCCACCAACAGCTAAACGTCCTTCACAGCGAATAAGGGATCTGGAGAAGCTAGGAAATACGAATCAATTAGAAGGATTGTGAGTACTGCGCCAAAAAAGAAACAGGCGAGCAATCTAGGAAAAGCCGTTCAGGGGGGTCAAAGGAGAGTAATCCCGATAATCAGCCATCATCCGTCACGTCTCGTCTTCAAGATATCCCAAAACCCATACATCCTAATCCGGGCAAACGAAATAAACGCCATGGTATCAGTTGTCCTTGCCGGTATCGATAATGAGCACTTAATGGTACTTTCTGTTTCGGTGATCTACTTCTTGGAGCAAGAGAACGCGGTTTTGGGGTCAATCGACTTCCACTCCCGAGGAACGTCGTATCGCTTTCCGCAGCCAATCCATCCTTCTAAGCACCATCCTCGGGCTTCTTGTCATCGTTCACAACAACTCCTTCCTCCACGTAAGCAGGCGGCACATCAGGCTCTTCTTGATGAGCCATGAGGCCGGACTTCTCCTCTTCGACGACAGCCTCATTTACGGCAGCCTTGGAGCTGTGACCGTGTCCCCGATGCCGGCGGCGAGTGCTAGATGGGCGACGTACGAAAGTGCGCCAGACGTAGACGACGAACGTACCGACCATCATACCAAGGACGCTAGCCGTAACGCCGGCCATGATGCCAATAGCAACCGGGAGGAGAATCTGGGTGGCGATGTTCCTAAGGAGGTGCTTCCAGCTATGCTTGAACTCGTGATGATGATGACCATGGCCCAAATGGCCCGGATGGTGCGGACGGTGCCCCGCAAAGTGACCACTTTCCTGACTAGCATGGGCTGGGCGGCCTCCGCAGTGCTTGCCAGATCGGAAGCGACCAAACTGTTGTTTGGCCATAGCGAGCCATTTGCAGAACGTCGTAGTACATTCCTCCTGGGCATCCATGGGTGTCTCCTGTACTGTCTCGGAGGCGGTAGGCGCGAGGTCGGCGATCATTAGTTTGCCCGAAGGAGTCTTGACGAGCTTGATCTCGACGTTCGGGATGCCATCGACGAATGCATTCCCAACCTCAATAATTTGAAGATCAACCACAACTAGCTCGAGCGCATCATCACTATCGGCCGAGGGCACGACGCGGGTCTGCAGGCCGAAACCGAGGTTCTGAATGCTCAGGGGACGTGGGCCCTTGAAATGGTGAGGGCGTCTCATCTTCTTGTCTCCGAATTCGGGGAGGAGAGCGGCAGTGAGGGTGTTCTTAAAGGGGTCGGACTTGGGGTAGAGCTCGTACCCGTTCAACATGAGACGATCGATGTCTTCGGATGGCTGGATGCTGAAGTCCAGCTCCAGGTGGCTCGGAGTATCTGTGCTGATTTTGACTTCCCCCACATGTTCGTCCAAGTGATGGAAGACTCGAACGGGGCATCCGGGGCAGTTCAGCTTCAAGTTCTGAGCCTGGGCAATTTTAGGGACGTTGACGTCGAAGTCGACTTCGGCGGGTACGGGAAGGGTGGTGATGATGTCGTCGACAGATACGTCGGGAGGCAAAAGGAGAGCGTTGGTGGTAGCCGTAGCCGTCAGACCGGCTGCGGCGAGAATGGGCTTCAACTGCATCTTGGAGGTTGATCCTCTGCAGTAAAAATCGTAGATAGATAGGTCGCTTCACGTGGTTGATGGGAAAATGTAGTGGAAGAATATAACGAAAGAGGAGAGATGGAAGAATA
This sequence comes from Monosporascus ibericus, assembly GCA_004154915.1. Classification (NCBI taxonomy): domain Eukaryota; kingdom Fungi; phylum Ascomycota; class Sordariomycetes; order Xylariales; genus Monosporascus; species Monosporascus ibericus. The sequence continues at coordinate 85,185 of QJNU01000003.1, forward strand.
AGGGTTGAGGCTGATAAAGTTCAAGAGAATTGCATGTTGACGTGGGCTGAGCTGAAAAACAGTTGAATGTACGCGGCCCCAGCGGCGGCAGTGCAACTGGCATACGTACTACGACAATCGACGTATGCAACTAAGCGGTCTAACCCATTTTGATTGGACAGCAGCTTCTAGAAATGCAGGAGCAACGGAACCCATAAAAAGAAGCCCCCCCATATTCCGCACTAGAGCCGCTGTAGACGCTTTGTCCAATAGCATTATGTCATTCTCACGTGGCTCTATCCGTACCCTTTATCATTTAGTACACGTGCTGCATTAGGTCGTAGGTTCAGTTTATATCCTACTAGGGATTTCTATTAATTTGCTTCATATTGTTTCTTTAAATTAACTCTTTTATTTTTAGAATTAATATCTTGATATATGTAACGGCTTGATTACTTTCCGTATTGTCAGCAGTCACAATAATCAAATGCAGGAATCTGGCGTAACTCTTATGTGTTCGTTCTGTGTGTTCTAGGAAAGGACAAATCTAATCCGTAAGCAATCGCCCTTACATACACGATTGGGTGACAAAGGATTGAGTGTGGACAAAGGGTGTCCCAGGCAGCATTCCTGCAGCCTGGGCCCACAAAGCCAGCCAGCAGGCAACACCCATAAGCACCAACTGCCGACAGTTTCTTTAAATTAACTCTTATTTTTAGAATTTATATCTTCATATATGTAACGGCCTGGTTATTTTCCGTATTTAATAATGAAAGGCTCATATAAATTAAAGGCTGACTATACCACGTTGAAATTCGGCCCGGTACTCAGTAGCACACGTAATTAATACAACGACACAACTGATGTCCCATGCCCCTTATATCTGATAACTACGACGGTCGAACTGCAACTGTAGCTAATCTCTAACAGCGGGGCTAACTGTAACTGCCGCAGTAGCCCTCTGTTTGACAGCAAAAGCAGCTCACTTCAACCGCGCGCTTCGGACGTTCTGACAGGATCTTCCAGCTTAAAGAACAATCCTATATAGTAAGTTTTGTCCTATCAAGAGGTGTTTACTTACGGGCGAGAATTGCGTTCGTAGTATTTTCCAGGCATTTCAGTCTCAGAAACGTCATTCTTAAGACTAATGAACCCATGTACTAATTGCCATTACCGGACGAAGCGGTCGATTTCACCAACGTCGACACGACTACCTAACGCTTAGGATGTCGAATTGTGCGACAGCCGCACCAAGCTCAGTCTCTCTCTCTCTCTCAATATGCAAGGTTACGGCCTCGGAGATAGCGGGCTTGATTGCTTTGCCCGGGGTGTTCGAATCATCCAGTGAGCCTTGATAGCGTTGACCTAGGTTTTCCCGATGCCATTTACCGCAATCGGACCACTTGTCAGTTTTGCCGGATTATTTATCATGGTACCCACAAAGACTACTATAGCAGTGTTGGACACGACGGGTTGGACGCGCAGGGAAACAGGATCTTCTGTAGAATGGAGTGGTATCTCAACTCGCGAGCCGCTAGCCGCAGGCCGAGCACGCGCCCGCTCCGCATTTCCACTAGCAGTACTGCGATCCTCCCCTTTTTGGTTGTCCCTTTGGGACCCTCGGAGTCAGGGGGAGACACCGGCGTTGGAAGGAGTCCGAATCACCATGCAAATCTTGCACTTCTTTCGAGTTGGTTAGGAGACTGCGTCACGCAACACGAGGTCTGCTGTGTGCTAGAAGGAGAGCGGGGCTTCTTGCCGACGAGGCTGATTGATCTTCAAGACGGTATGGGAAAGCTGATAGAATCGCGGAACTTAGTCATGAGATCGCCTATTGAGCGCTATGCTGCGCTAAGTTACTTTGGGGCGACAACCTGACGCTAAGGTGTCGAATAGCAATTATGCGGAACTCAGCCAGGCTGGGTTCTCGAGCTGCATGGAGCAGATGCCACGGACAATCATTGGTGCATTTAGAGTGGTTTGTGCGCTAGGAATCCGCTATATCTGTATGGATAGCCTTTGCATTATCCAGGTTCTATTGATGACTGGAATAGCGAGGCTAGGCGGATGGATATCGTCTATCGAAATGCGATACTGACAGTATGTGTAGCCTCAGGACACTCGGCCAGTGATGGGATTGCCGGAATCGAGGATATGCTCCGCACTGAGGTGGAAAAACTACTTTACGCTGTGGAGCTTTCGAGTTAGGACGCTTGCACCCGTCGCAGAGATGATGCAGTCCTCACACTGGGATACACGGGCGTGGACCTTTCAGGCGCGGCTCCTTTCACGAAGATGCACCATCTTCATCTCTAACGAGATTGTATGGCAGTGTCGTGCGGCGACGTGGCGTGAAAGTGTTGAATATCCGCTGGATGCGAGCATGTGGACCTTGGATGTCATCGGAACACCGTTTCGCGGCATGAACGAAAACCCAGCGCGGCGGTACAGCTCATGCATGGCGACGTACAGTGACCGCAAGCTTACTTTTTTAATCGATAAACTTGCCGCCTTCCGAGGATTAGAGTCAGTGCTAGCCCGAGAGCTTGATTCCGGCGAAAGGCTTCTCTTCGGTCTACCTTCTCGATATTTCGATTGGGCAATGTTATGGGGGCCGTGGGAGCCAGGTCCACAAATCTCGCGGATCAGAAGCGCATTCGTATCCCCGAGTTGGTCATGGTGTGGATGGGATCATGGGGTGGAATGGCGTCAGTCCATGCTGAGTGGGCCACTGTTTGACCTACGCGCCTGGTTTAAAACCCGCACCTGGGTAACATGGTTTTACGCTGATGGTAAGGGTTCGGACATGGGTGGCCGTTAGTCTAGAATGTAAGCCAAGGGCAACCAGGAATGCTCTCTGGCCCCGACAGATGGGAAGGCTACCGCCTCTTGACGGTGGAAACGGAGATTTGATGTATGGACGAACGTGGGGTGAGATCCGAAGGATCTTTGACGGGGTGTTTGATGCAAGGGAAGTTGTCGAGACCGAACTTGACGTCACTGAAGAGTCAAAAACCAGTCTTAAATGGCTTCGTTCACCGCCTGCCAGATTGACCACTCGCACCGACGGCCTACTAGGGTTCCGCACCTTTAGAGGAATGTTCCCGTTATCAAGAAAGAGCATGTCGTCGTGTGTTTTCTCAACATCGAGCCGCGCGCTCCGCAGATTCGGCATCGTCGACAGGGCAGGCGACTGGTGCGGGGCGATTGTACTGGATTGAGATGGCCGAGCCAGGTAGGGGGCACTCTTCGAATTTGCGGCCATCTCGTGCGCCAAGGACTTTGCGATGGACGAGCTGGATACCTGGACATACTATATTCCCCAGGGGCGAGACCATGCAGACTGGTATTGCCTCTTCGCCATCATGTTGAGCAGATGCCGGGCTCGCCGGGAATATTTCAGAGGGCAGGACTGGCAAAGATCTATGGGTCGGCACTTGTCATAGGATCGTTTCCGAATTCTGGATGGAAGGAGATTGTTCTCTGCTAATTGTCGCGTAAGGGGAGAAGGGGCATGGGAGACAGTCTGTTTTTGCCTCAACAAACCCGAAACATAAGGAGGGAGCAAATGAACTACCTCGTTTACGGACATCCTGACGAGAATGGTAGGAAAGCAATCCGGAGACGTATGTGCTAGGAAAGATTGAGACTAACAGCTGCTACGCTAACAAGCAGAAACATATTTACGTGGCGAAAGGTGGCGGTCAGACTGGGGAAGGAGACTCATTTCACCCAATCACTACTTGTGGAAACACTGCTTAAACCCATGATGGGGATTTCAGAAGCACGTCGTGAATTGAGTCGTTACTCAAGGCTAGGAGTGGAAACCGGCGGCCTCGTGCCGCGATAACAACATCTACCAACTTTAGCGACACTGCCAACCGACATGAATCCTAGAATTCGGTTGACTGTCAACGCATCCAACTTTGTTGTATCTGCGATGCCGGGCCATACCAATCCGGTTTGCACTCGAACAGGTAAGAAGGAACGCCAGGACGAGCGGACCGCTCAGCATATGTCTTGAAACATACGTTGGGGCCACAGCCAGCCGCACCTGCTCCGGATATCGGGCTTTCCCCATTGCATCCTTGCTGAGCGTACAGGATGAAAGTGCTAAAACTGCAGAAAACCCCAAGGGAGACAGCTTTGACCAGCAGTATTAGCACAGCCAGTCATGTTGCTTATACAAGCTATAGATAATACCTTTAGTAAAGTGCTGCCATAAAGCTATTGCCACAGTTAGACTGATCGCGAGGGAACGTTGCATAAGGTGTGGAAAGTGTGGATTGTCATGCTTGATTTAGGGCCCTAGGGAGTAGTGGCTAGGAAGCTCGAGTTCCGGAACAACCTTATTGCGGGGTGCCTACATGATACAGGAACTCGAATGACTAAGCAAGCTACCCCTATTCTGCGACAGCTATTACCCTGCCCGACGAGGATATGGACGACGTGCCCGACCATTTCTCTGTTGAGCCCAAGGATGACGACGAAGACGAAGACGAAGACCACTCGGCCGAATTGCCCGATGACTCGGCTGACGACCAAGACGTCGAGGAAGAGTCGATGGTGACACATATGATAACACGTATGAAGATAATGCATACGAGGACGACACGTACGAGAATAGTTGGAAGAATTAGGAGAAGGCTTGTTTCTTTTGTTTTAAAATAAAGTTTTCCTACTTCTGTCTTGGAAGGATGCCGGGATAGTATCGTACACCTTCGTATTAGTGGAAGGCAGTGTTAGACCTAGGTTAGTATATTTAGGATGTTGACTGCGTGTTACAGCAAGTATGCTGCCGCACCGACGTAAGCTGGATTTCAATATATAAGGCGCTGGCTGCGGCTGCCACTGCTGTGTAACTTAGCATTATTAACCTTATAAAAGACCACCCCGAAAAATAACGTTTATAGTATATACTACCCTTAAAATCGGCCTGAGGCAACCTTCCCTCATGATATACGCATTGCTCCTCTTACTCTGATCTCCCGCTAAGAATACTGACACCTTCACCCTAACTGGTTCTGATACCGTGAGTGCATCCGGGTCGCAGATCCCCATCATTGCACGAGTGTGGTCGCCCGAACTGGCGGAGCGTGCAATACAACCACATGGTTTCGTGTGGATCTAAGGGGGTTAGCAGAGAACTTAGTTACGACTCCGGTACTGACGCAAGGTCAAGAAGGCATGCAGGAGAAGGGCTGGAAGGTTCTGATTTTTGGTTATGTCTGAACCAAGGAGCTTCGAGCAGCAGGGCAGGCCACAGGTCCAATAGCTCATCATCCAACTTCAATACACTCATCCGACCCCTAGACCCACCAGCCCCTATTTCAGTATTGCGGGCGTAAACCATCGTAGTGTTAATGAAACTCAGTGATTCGGTATTCCGTTTCCGCGTGTTTTTTCTGTTTGACACAAGAGCGAGGATTCAACAAATATACCCCTCTGACTATTTGCACATTGGTTGCCCTGGTTAGCGCCATTGTATCATTACACAGGTAAAGCGAACACCGGACTCGCAAGGGCGGGGATCAAATAACTGGTACATATCGGGCCGGTAAGTTCTTCGTCATATGTTCAAGTACGTACATGCACGGAAGTCTGGAATGTGGTGATATGTTTATGTCAGAAGAATTCAGCTCCCAGGTCATTAGTGTAGCTCTTCATTCAATTTGAATATACTCATTCGCCCTCCAGCCACTCTCTCGTCGCTACCATGTTTTCCAATGAGAGTTCGCTTAGTTATAGAACGCTAAGGAGATGAATTCATCAGGTATTGCCAGCAACAGGGGGTGGCTATCGGTTAAAACCAAGGCTTGGCAACTGAACAATAGCTAGGTCTTGGCTCAAATAGATCAACGGTAGCGGGGACTAGTTACCGCCACCTCCGGTGTCGTTTTCCACAGCTACAGCTGTATTTCCATGTATTCAAGGAGGCATCATTACCATATTTATCTGAGCTACGACCTTTTAGAAGTCAACCTGATAATATATCCTCCCTTCAGTTGCAATGCTTCAGTATGCGATGTCAGGGTCTCATACTATGATGGATAGGTGGGTAGCTGTGGCTTGAGGCAATCACAGACGGCCTGTCAGTGGCGTAACCGGGCATTTGGTCGGCTGATCTAGATTGATATGCTCTGTCAGATAGGCGATTGGTGGGCGGTTCGTCCCGAGAAGACAAAGAGCCCCTAAATGTCGCGCGGTCGAGGTGCAGATACTCATGGGTCGTCATTCCGTCTAATACCCAACTGGTTGATACGGGGTTGCATAGAAAGGGAAATGAACATAGCCCTCACGTATTGTCGGGGTTTTCGTATATGTGCCTCATCCATACAGGTCAGTGAGGAAGATCCGAACGCGTGGACGCGGGAGTTGGGGGTGAGAGCTTTCTGGTATTTGTGTGAAACCTCACATCACCGCCTCTCCTCGGATACCAAGGGACGTGAGGATCGATCTAGACTAATTACTGTGGCTTGGTGGTTAGACTATCATACCCTTGCTATGGCTTGTAGAGAGCCACGAGCTTTACGTATAATTAGGAAATAGCAAAGCACCCTACAATGTTACGTATAGTTTCAGCCACGCTTGAGGCTATACTGAATCAGGCTGACAATTTCATAGGGGCTAGTCGGTATATATCTCAAAGGATCCCGGTAGCTGCGGACCGCGACCCTACGGCATTCTGCATAAGGCACGGAGTCAAACTTGCAAACTCGCTTGTCATGGTCTCGAAATTTGCGAGAAGGACTATCCTCTGCGAAAGAAATCTTGATTCGAGGCGATATCTCCCACAAGGCAGGCTATCGCTTACTTTAACCACCTTGAATGTCTCTGTGAAGTGCAAAAAAAGCTTATAAAGTGACTCGGGAGATTGAAGAGTGGTATACGGTCTGCTCCCACCCCTCCATGCCACGGCCATGTGCTCAGCATCACTTTCTTAAATTATCGAGAGCTTACCGTCGGATGGTGCCGTTTGGCGGCTCGGTCTCAAATGCACAGTCCCCATACAGTCCAAAACTCACTGCCAATCAATATTAGGCATGGAAGAAGTGGCCCCGGGGGATCCTCCTTCAGTTAACAAAGGCCCCGTCATCGTTGGCACAATATGTGCAGTCACGGTCCTGAGTACTGTCTTTGCCGCCGCTCGGCTCTTCGTCAGGGGCAAGTTCCTGCGCAAGCTGCTGCTCGATGATTACCTGATCATCATCTCGGTCGTGAGTTGCGGCCCCCATTCCCTCTCTCCCCATTAAATCAAGCAGCGAGACTGATGAGCCAATTTCACAGTTATGCACCTGGCTCACTGTCGGATTTCAAGTCATTTCGGTGCGGTCCGGAAACGGCCCGCATGTGGACGTGCTCACACCGGATGAAAAAATACACGTGATCCAATGGTCAATGCTCAGCTTCGCGCCGGGGATACTGTCGATCACCGTGCCGAAATTCGCAGTCGTAGCGTTCCTGACCCGCATATTATGCCCGTCGCGCGCACATTGGGTATTTTTATGGTGTCTGGCCGGGGTCTGTTTCATTCAGCTGATGGCCGCCCTCGTCCTCTCGTTTAAGGGATGCTCCGAGGATGAGACCGGCTCGCACCCGGGAAAGCACTGCATCTGGACCCGGAAGCGGAAATACTTCGATATCTACGCATCGGGTAAGTGCTCGAATGTCGGGCGTTGATATGCGGAGGCCGGCTGACTATGAAAGCGTTTTCGGCCTTCGTCGATTTATATCTGGCCGTTTACCCGAGCGTCGTACTATTCAAGCTACAGCTAAGCCTACGGAGGAAGCTGGCATTGAGCACTGCGCTAGGCGTCGGTTTCGTGTAAGCAAGATGACTATTCGTGTTCCCCAATCACCGCCTGACCAGAATTGTAGTTCGACGATCGTGGCCATGTACAGGTGCACATGGCTCTGGCAACTCGCTTTTAACGGCGTCTCACGCAAGTAGAGTGTTTCATTGCACCCTCGTATTTCGGAAGTATTAACTCAAGTCGAAATCCAGATGACTCGCCCGACCTCGTTATATGGACATGGTGAGCCCCTTGTGACGTCTAAGACGCGTTTAGTCCATCACGGAGACTGATAATGCGGCAGCGTGGAGGGAAGCACTATAATCATAGCGTCATGCGTACCGATCCTGAAACCAGTCGTGGACTACATCCGAGACGGCTTCGCCATGCCGAACTATTCCAACATATACAGAAGGTGCTCTCGAAACGCTTCCAGAGAGCGGGAAGAGGGAAAGGATATCCAACTCGAGACTATCGGACGGAAGCGCACAAGAGATATTCGTGCTCCCGACGTCGATGATGCCCCGTGCATGTCAGGGAGCCAAGAAAGTATCTTGCGGTGGACGCAGCCCTCCGGCGGGATAGTCAGGACGGACCATATCGTCATCTCAGGCGAAGAGAGAAAGAGTGACGAAATGAATATTGATATCTGGAATGATGAGAAGCGCGTCTAAGCGCTGCAAGACTCGTCCCCTTAATTAACCACTGATTTTACCGCGCCGCTAGTTTTGTTGAATGTGAACACAAGCAATGTGAACTGCAACATAGAATACTCTCAAAGCTGAGAGTATATTTAAGCGATGGTATTCTATAAATACTGGAGACGCATAAAACAACAGTGAGTCAGTCGTAGGCAAATAGTGCAATCATTTCCTAGAGCCATCCGCTCAATGCCGCCACCGAACCTGTCCCCTCCAGCCCCTGAGGATGCTTACATGTACCGTTTGAGCGATACCTTTCGCAACATGCTCGGTGGCGAAAGCTATTTACAAAGCAGACAGGTGGTCAAGCTTCGTCTTAATCTGGATGTTGCTCTCTCTAAACTGGTCTTCCCTTGTTCTAACAGACATATGGCTCCCGATGATGTAGGCCTTGGTCTACATACATGTCGTGAGGAGTCCAGCGGTCTTCCAGTTTAACGGCTGCGGTAGGCATCTTCGATCCGGACCTACGATTTGACCAGAGCACGTTGAGTCCCAAGGGAGCCATCTGTGAACTTGGACGTAGGCGGATTCAAGAACCGGATTCTTATATGATATGATTCAGTCTCCGCACAATCAATGTTGATAAGGCTATTAATCCCTCGTGACTGTACCCAAAAATAATATGATAGTATGCCATTCAGCTATACAGACAGTTTCTCCTAGTGCTGTGTATTCCAACACCTGCAGCATAGCAGAACACGCACTCCAGTCTCATACGATAACCCAGTACCGCTCAATTCGATAACCCAAGCCCTCTTTCAACATGGGCAACTGCTTTTCCGCGCTGCAACCAACCAAGCGCAAGAAACCACCCGGCGGCAAGAAACGGCCCACGGGGTCGGAAGGCGGCAGCGCTCGTCAGCCGGCTCCTCATGGAGCGCGCTCTCCGGAGGAGGGCCACCACCAGCGAACGCCCAAGAAGAGCAGCGGCGGGACGGGGGCACGCGGACACAAGCACAGCCCGAAGAAGAGCGGCGGACAGCCGGAGAGGAGCGGTCGGCATTCGGAGAATCGCCGTCGAGGTCGCGAGGGGCGTGCTCGGACACCGCGGGAGCCTCCTCGGCCCATGGGCGCCCAAGAGGATGTGCCTCTGCGGTTCCTGGAAGCGCCTCAGACCGACCAGCGCCGCGACGGACGGTCGCCTCCGGGAGTGCCCAGTGTTACGCCCGTACCGGAGACGGAGCAGGCCTGATAGGTGTCGGTTGGAGGACTTGGTCGGATGTTTGCAGGGGAGGCTCTTCGGACGTATCGGAGAAGAGGATCGGCCTGATTTGGACATGCATAGCGAGTCACGACGGGGCGAGGGAGAGCGCGCTTGGATATTCCCGAAGGGGTTGGGTGGAGTACGGGTGCGAGGCGTCAGCTAAGTGCTATCGATTCCTGTTGTGTCCTTCTCGTAGACGCAGGCTATCCGGAAAGAAGATTGGTGCGTCGCGATGACACTCCAAGTTCGTAGGTAGCAGCATCCACGTACTCACAAACCGAACGGGAAGACCAGACTGGTAGACGACATGAGTTTCCGTAACTGGAAATAGAGAAACGGGTGTAAGCATTGATTCCAACATACCCGCTAGTCCAGAGACGAAGTCGCTCATGCTCTTCGTTGTCAGAATTGCCACACACGCGACATATACGGATCTATTTTATAATACAGTCGAGATAATTCTAAGGCGGCGTAATCTGAGGGCTCGGGATGGTAGGCTGCACTGACTTTAATAAACTATTTAGACCCACTCCGTGGGCTTCTTTAAACCCTTCGACATCCGCCTGGGCGATGCGCAGAGCACTTACGAAGCCATAAAATGATGCCCGTAGCATCTCCAACAGTACGCATCAGCACTCCTCCCCCCTCAGCAACCCTAACACATCCATCCATCCATCCCTTAGCTAACCCCACCCCACGCCTCCCGCTCACACCAACTCCCACCTCGCAAGCCTACCGACGCTCTCCCCGGCATTCCGCACGACGCAGAGCCTGGCGGCGGGGTGATCCCTATTGCCGGCGCCGTACCTGCGCAGCTCATCGGCCGCGGCGCGCGCGGACAGGGTGCCGATGGCGGCGCCACGGCCGTCGCGCAGGTTGAAGCCTCCCGCGGTGACAAAGCCGACGAGATCCGCGGTGTCGGGGCATAGCGGGTGGTGATGGCCGTCGAGGGTCCCGGCCGCGGGCTGCGGACCGATGAGCTCGCGCGCGAGCATTCGCGTGCGGGTCTCGAGGTCCAGGGTCTCCTTAGCGTGGGGTTTCTTCTGTTTTCCGGGTTTCTGCGCGAGCCACTGGGCGCGCAGGTCCGGGGGCAGCTTGCCGTCGTCCGCCTTTGGTGGGTATGGGGGATCCGTCATCGACACTTCGGCTAGTATCGAGACGGACGCCTTGGGTTCATCTGGGAGCCTGTAGATCCTGGCGCATGTGGACGGAGTCCCGCGGTTGAGGAATCTGATATGTACCGTGATAACAGAGGTTGGGGCTAGGGGCTCGGATTTTGGGGATAGGTGGACGTTGAATGCGACCTTGGGTAGGTATATGAGACGTTCTAGCGGGTCATTGGATTCTGCGTTCTTTCCTTTTTCCATGACTTCGGGGTCAGACGTCGCTTGTGTTCCATCTGAGGCCATGATTACGTCTCCTTGCTCCCCGCTATGTTGGTCCATATTCTTCGGTTTGAGGAGGAACTCATAGTCGCAATTCCAACCGACGCCAATCTCGCCCTTCCGCCCAACACCCAAGTCTACAGTCTCGTAATTGACCCTTTTCCCTTTCGGCTTGCGCTCCCATCTCTTCTGTCGAGATAATCGTTGATTCATCTCCCAAGCATTTCCCGCTTCGGTGCCAGGCATGTCGCCCGGGAACCACGGGAGTCCACGTTCGAAGCTGAGCTGCCGGATCTCATCTAAGCCGCCAAAGCGAGGGTTGCCACCGCTCGATAAGGGATAATGCATGAGGCTGTACCATACCGGCAGTACACACTTCCATGGAAGCGTCAAAGTCCAGGTACCCGGTGCTTGTGAGTCCGTTGGATGCCGGGAAGCCAGCAAAATAACGGGTATGGGAGGGTCATCCGCTGTTGGCTCTAGTCTGGCGCCCGGGGCACCTCTTCCTTTACGGCGGTTTAAGGATTTCTGAGATGGAAGCTGCGAAGCCTTGAATCTTGCGTCTCTATCGAAAAGCTGAAAGGGGTTCACAAGCGGATCCCTGTGAAAATCTCCCAGAATATCTATGTCAGGCCTGGCAGGTGGGATCTTCTGCGGTGGATAGCGAAGGCGCGGATCAACTATGGAGAACCCCAAAAGAGATCCAGGAGGGAGAGAGGCGGGGTCTCTGCACCCAGCGAGCTTTTCGAATTTGGCGGCGTGTGGCTCCTTGGATTCCACCTTGGAGAAGTATGGCTTTAGGATGCCTAAGAGAACCTCTGTTGAATCGGGTCCTGTGATCTCAATGCTTCCAATCTCGTGTCTAAGGTCTTCTATGTACGCTCGTGGATTCTGCTTCTTCACAAGCCGAAGAAGTTCATCGAAAGTCTCCAGGAAAGCGGATGGATGCAACCGGAGGAATATGCGTCTGAAATCCTTCGGGGACTCGACATCGTCTGTCTTGGCTTCTGGATTCCAGATGACAGTGGCAGGTCCGATGACATGCGTGGCGCCTTGCTTTTTTCGGCTGAGAGTACAGGTCCAATGCATAGCGCCTTTCCTCCAGCGAGCCCCTCTCTCATTCCACAAATTTTCGTGTGTCAGCCCTAGAGCTTTAAGGACATTCCGAACGCTGTTCATGGGACCGGATAGGCTGACAGTGCTCATATAGCTCATATCCCAGGCCATAGCACCTTTCTCCCACTGCATGCAGTGCGTAGGCCGATAACATTTTGCTGTGGGCGTTAAGGGGATCGCAAATCTCCACAGCGGCTCCTTGGGGTCCGTCATCCGCGCTCTCTTCGTGTGCCATAGATGCGTTGGCAGCCAGGTTTTCGCGAGCTGGCGTTTTCTATACCTAGTTGCAGTAACTGGTAGCTGGTTCAGTGCGTTCCTCCGGATCTTGGGTCTCGTAGTCCTAACAGTAATGGTCTCTTTGCCAAGGCCGGCCTTCTCCAGCTTCCGTAGCCTCTTGCGCTTCGCTAGCACACCTAGCCTCTTCGCCGTCTCAGCCCGGAGACGGCTCCTGGTCGAGCTTGATTTCCTGGTCCTGGAATTGACGGTGGGCGTGTTGTCTTGTTCCATCTCCCTCTTGGCCCTATTTTGGAGTCGTTTTGGCACCCTCTTAGGGTTGTGGGCTCCGGCTCTACGCCTCAGCGTAATGGGAACACGTTGAAAAGCCCGACTTGTCTTGTTGGTTCTGGTTCGCCGCATGCTCTCATCTAACGCATTCAACTCAAAGCCGCGGGCATTGAGAAATGACTGGACGTTAAGCTCTCCCTCTTTGAGGGCGGCATCGGACTTTTGCACCGCGATGCTTCTGATCTCCCGTGTCCTTTCCCGATTCGCGGCCCGGTTGTCGAAGGGCTGACCACCCTTTCCTGGCTTGTTGGAGGGGCCATTCGGCTGCTTGCCCTTCTTGGGCTGCTGTTGTTTAGATGCAGGAGAGCCATTGTTGTTGGTCTTGGTCTTTTTGTTTGACGATGCGGCCAACGCCTCCTCGGGAGGTCGCTTAGGAGGCATGACAGGCTCAGCAATATTAGAGGCTGCGGAGTGACTGTTGCGGCACCACCAGAACAAGATGCCAAGCCGCTTGTAATTCCTCACTATGCATCCGAATGTCAAAGTCTTAGGTCGCAGTATTTTCGAACCTCCGGCTCTTCGTCTTTGCGTGCTTTATTGGTAGACGCGCATCAAGTGCAACTTCTTGAATCTTTTACGCGTCAAGTGTTTGCAGCTAAGTCGAAGATCGGTCCCCACCGGAAAGCTAGACAGGCATACGGCCCTGTTGTGCAGCCGATCGGATCTGGAACTTAACCAAGGCTAAAACGAATAATAAATTTGGAATTGATGGATCGACTCGGGAGGTTACCGTTCTCGGTCCCCCGCCGTTGGTAACAAGAAGCCCGTCAGCTCGCGGAGGGAAGTCCTTACAGCCGCTACAGCCAGAAGGAGTCAAGCGCATGTAGCTCGGAGCCGGCCTTACCTAATCAGCTCAGTTCCATGACCTACAGTATTGTATGTACGGAAGCATCTGCGGGTAAAATTGACGTGGAGTTGTACTAATGGACGCCGCCCCCTGGTTTTAATAAAAGCACTTGCATCCATATGTTGTGCAGGCCTGGACGTACTTGGACGAAAGTATCGTCGTACCCGTCGATCAGCCTGTCATGGAAGGTCGAGCCGTGCGTAACTTGCAATATCGTTCTCGCTCGACTCATCTATCTCCATCCATCCCGTCCCATTCCACGCCCTTCCGCACCACCCATTCCACCGTCTGCGCGATCCTTCGATTTTCAACCTTCTCTGAAGCATCCGACCAAACCTGTCGTGTTTTAGCGCTTGATGTCATTATCCACAGTTGTCACATTTTAGTCATTCTCCTCCGCTATCTCCTTCCTGCCATGGACCGTAGGCACAGCCACGAGAAGTAGCGTTTCGGTTTCGGTCTCTGTCTCCGGGGGAGCGGGCTGGTTGTTGTATGCGGTTATAACACCTAATTCTACCTAATATCGGCGCGTATTCTATAGTATGGCGTCTTTAAGTATGTAACCAGAAAGTCCCCGGGCCCTTTCGGATCCCTCCCCTTGTGAGCCAGACGTTTCGTATCCCATCCCTTCCCTCGTACCGGTTGTTATCTACCGCATTCCAGTGTTGCCATTCCAAATCCCGTTTGCACGTAGCTCACTGCAAGGCTCGGCCCAATATTTATAATCAATCTTACCGTATACAATGAGGCGTCTTAGGACCCCAAGGTCTCGTTGATGAGACACTTGATTGTATCATCTTATATAATATCCTGCTGCGCCTTGCATCATCTTTTTGCTTTCCACCCCACACTCCCGTTCGTCTATGCCTCTCTGCTAGTATCATGCATACATCCTTTCTGCTCCCCTTTGCGACTACTACGGCACCATTCATATACGTCTAAGCTAACATGCGCGGCCTACTAATAGTCAATAAGGCCCGGAAGGTTCGCACTAGACTCGCAGCCCACTTGGCAGTCTCGCTATGATGTCGCAGCTGACTTAAACCTCAGCCGAAATTTGACCTTCATCTGACCATATACGACTTGAATAACGTACCCTTAGTTTCGGGAACTTCATACGTAAAATGGTACCTCCCGCACTCGATGCACGCTGAGCATCGTGGCCGGACTGCGAAATCCGCCATAGATAAGGCCAACCACCGGGCGACGTACAGCTACTCGAAGATCGTGCCCCTCCGCATCCCCATCGACCGTAATAACAACCTGACCGAATGCCCCATCGAATTCGAGGTTATTCAGGAGCTACCTGCGGCGCCCGGAGCGAAAGATGAGCGCATCACCCTCGGCCTGGTACGGTTAAATCTCAGCGAATACGTCGAAGAAAGCGAAAACTTGCACCGCGGGACCGCAGGTGCCACGCGCTTTGGCGCGAATTTGGAGGCTGTCCGTGACAAGGAGCAAAATGTTGGTCAGGGTCTCAGTCACCGGCGATTGAGTAGCAAATCAAGCGTCGGCACTGGAGGAGCCGGCGTCAACCCTTTAGGCTTGAATCTGTCTGGGCAGCAGTCGCAACAACAAGCGCTACACTCCGAAGAGAATGACGTGGTGGACGAGGAAGCGGAGGAGGGCATCGTGCGACGGTATTTAATGCAGGACAGCAAGATCAACAGTACGCTGAAGGTCGGCATCTTGATGGTGCAAGTGGACGGAGAGCGCAATTATGTGGCGCCTGCACTGAAATCAGCGCCCATGTTTGGTGGAATCGCGGGTATCGTGGCGGGTGAGCGGGCGGCGGCGACGGAGCCCGTTCATCACGCAAGTACCGGAGCCAGCACGGCTGGCGCGCTGCCGAGCCTTGGCAAGTCCCGCGATGTGTCCGAGGTCCAGGATATGTACCGGCGGACGCTAGCGGCAAGCTGGGCGTGCCAACCCGGAGAGCTGCCGGCCGACGAGTGCATCGAGGATATCTTCTCTGGCGGCGACGGGTGGAGAAATTCGCATAAACCTTCGGGTCCGGCTTCGCATGACATCGGCAGAAGGACGGCGCACCACCTAGACGCCATCGCCGACGATGAGAGTCCGAACAGCAACGGCAACAGCGGCGACGGGAGCCCCGACGATGCGACGGCCAAGGGAGGCCTGAGACCGAGCGACTTCCGGCGCCCGACAAGGCGACACATGCGCCAGCGGAGCGGAAGCAGCAACCACAGCGACCGGAGCAACAAGAGCACCCTCACCGTCCTGGACGAGGACCGCGGTCGCCCGCCCTCCTCGTCGAGCCACCAATACTATAGCCAGTCCCACTACAACCTCCCACTCCGCCACCAGCCACAAAACACACGCCCGCAGCTGTTCAGGGGGGACAGAGGAGAAGATGGTGGCAGTACATCACTTCTCCGGCCAGGGTCACAGCACGGCGGCCTCGATAACAACGACGGCCACGGCCACAGCCTGCGCCCCCGCCGGGGCCTGGCCAGCCTCGCGCCCGCGCCTGCTCCCGCGAGCCGCAGCAGCAGCCGCGGGCGCGGCGAGAGCTTCGGTAATTTCCGTCCCCAGAAGGAGGTCGACGAGTACGAGGTCCGGGAGGACCTCGTCGCGTGGTACTTGCCCGGTACCGCCGCCGCCATGTGATCCGCCGCTACGATACGCTGTCCGATATCGCATACTAAGGGTGATCGTAATGCAATGGGCCGAAAAGCTGGCATGGCGTGGGCATGCAGGGGCGGGCGGGAATAGAGGCAATAAAGCCCTCCGACTGACGAAATAGGGTTCGGTATTTCCGATACTAGGGAGTGAGCACCCGGGGGAAAAGGAACAGAGACATGCAGGTACAGAGATGCAGGCAGATATATTATAGATAGCTGCATGGCGAGCGGATTCGGCGCAATGGTCAGAAGCGTCACTGGTTTTTAGCCAGCTAGCTAGTTGAATGAGCCCGCCAAGCAAGCGAGCGCGACAGCGGGGTGTACTGACGATATTTTCATCCGTCGTAGCTTTAACCCTCTTTGTCCCTTCGGGTTCCGGAATTGGAAGGGAAACCTTGCTATACAGCTGGCTAGTTACATGGCGGAAGGGGCGCAGGCGAATTGTACACTTATTACATACTTAGATAGACGGAGGTGGGAGGGGCTTCTACTTTCCGGGAAGGACGCGGGTGGCCGTGGGGAGCATTCGAGGAACTTAAAACATTAGGTATCCGTTCAATAAACAGAATTTACATACAGGCAGGCATTAAGAGTCCGTTACGGTGTTGGACAGCTTGGTTATGTACCTATCCCAAGCACATATGTATGCTACGCTCAAATACT
The DNA here is from genome assembly GCA_004154915.1 of Monosporascus ibericus. Classification (NCBI taxonomy): domain Eukaryota; kingdom Fungi; phylum Ascomycota; class Sordariomycetes; order Xylariales; genus Monosporascus; species Monosporascus ibericus. The sequence goes on from QJNU01000003.1 coordinate 102,085, forward strand.
TCGACTTCAACGAAACCCTGTCCGGTTTCCGCAAGGCTATAGGGACAGAATTTTATCTATTCGCTTTACTGCCTGTATTCCAAGCAAGGTATCTCTATCTGATGTCTATCGCGATTCTTGCCGTTGTCCCCTATAACCCCCTGGAGGCCCTAGATGGATAAACATTTTATCGAAGTCATGCACTAGCCCGTTAAAACAGGGGTCTATTTATGCTTGGGACCATGGAACTCTTTCAGTTCCTTCTCGGACATGCGCCATGACAGACAGGGCCTCTCCCGTCAGTTAAGCGGCAGGGGAGTCCAGGTCAATGCGTCTTCCAAGGAGCGGGCCATAGGCGCGGATGATAGATGCTGCGACTGAGAACCGCCGCCTCTCTAGGGCGCCTTCAAACTGCCTCGGACGCCTCCCTGACCGCCGACCTCCCTCGCCGAGATGGTGACGCCGAGGTCTCCCGCAATGTTGATCGTCACCTCAACCTTACTTCCCTTCTTGACGCCCTTGATGGCAGCCTCGGCCAGAGTGTCGCCCATCTTCCACACCTTCTCCCTCAACTCCTCGGGCTCCTCGTCAGAGTCGTCGAAATCAGAGTCGTCTTCGTCTTCATCCTTCTCGTCCTTCTCGCCATTCTCCTTGGGCTTAGGCTCGGGCTTGGTCACCTTTATGTGAGTGCCCCCCTCCACAACCTTCACCAGCACATTGCCGCCGTCCTTCGGGCCGGCAACGTGGACTGTCCGCCGTGCCGGGACAGCAGTCTCGGGAGCAATGATGGGTGTGAACATCTCCTCGCCTTCGTCGGATAATGTCACGACACCGACGGCGTTCGTAATGTGCTTTACGGTGGTGACAACAGGGTGTGTCGACTGCTCAATATCATCGGCCTCGTACTCTTGAATCAGCGACGCTTGTAAAGCAGCGCCACGAGCTTGCAGCTCCGAGGGGTTGATAGCGGTAGGGTTCATTGAAGGTGCCTGGATAGCAGTGGCCTCGGGGAAGATGGAGCGGAGATTGGCAGCGATTCTCGGCGTGTGAGAGGTTCCGCCGGAGAGTATAACCTCGTCGATGTCGAGCACATCCAGACCAGCCTTCTTGATGGCGCCTTCAATCAACCGGTTGACGCCCTCGAACACCTTTCTAGCAATGGTCTCATACCGCAGCCTGTTGATGGTGGCCTGGAAGTCGATGCCCTCGGCTAAACTTTCAACGCTGAAGCTGGCGTTGGTACCTATGCTCAGAGCCTTCTTGGTAGCTTCGGACTCGGCCCTGAGCTTGGCCAAGCTCTTCGGGTTCTCGCGCGGGTCGACGTTGTTGTGCTTCTTCATGAATTCCTTGGCGAAGTGGTCCATCAAAATCTTGTCCAAATGGACACCGTGGAACTCATAGTCATGAGCGGTTGCCAAGATGGTGTAAAGACCGCCCCTGGAAGCGATGACGGCAACATCGGACCGGGTACCGCCAAGGTCGGCAACCACGATCATCTTGTCCTTGACCTCCTGACCGGGTCGAGCATCGTAGGCGAGAGCTGAAGCAACAGGTTCGTTGATCAGCTGCAGAACCTCGATCTCGGCATCGTTGGCGGCCTTGATAAGCGCTTCCCGTTGCTTGTCGGAAAAGTTGGTGGGCACTGTTAGAACGGCAGAAGTAACCTTCTTTCCCAGGTATTCGGAGGCAGACTGTACCAGGCGACGCAAGTATCGGGTCGAGACTTCAGAAACGGAGACGGTCGAGGCGGGTTCTTCGCCCGCCTTATCCTGGATCGTAAAAGATACGGAGCCGTCTACATCCTGGGGGTGAGCGGCAGCATGACAGTGGGTAGGGTCAATCGACTTGAACCTGGAATAGCATGTTAGAACCACAACCCAGAAATTCTCATAATACAACATACTCTTGGCCGAGGAAATCCTTGAAGGCAGTGACGGTGTTCTTCGGATTGCGCACTAGGAAGGCCTTGCCCTGGTTTCCAGTGTACTCTTCGCCATCGACGTAAGACAGGCAGGTCGGGATTTGTCGGTCTATCACGGTACGGGGTCAGCTACGGTGTCTCCGGACAGTTCTGGAAAATTAGAAAGGTTCTCACCTCCATCCTCGTTGGCTATAACGACAGGGCTATCGTCGACAGTGACGGCGATCGAGCTGTACGAGTTGCCAAAGGCAATACCAATGGCAGTCCGCTCCTCAGGCGCAACGCCAACCTTGTTCGCCCCTGTTCCAGTCATAGGTACTTACTGACTTATATATAATATGCAGCCTTTTTTTGTCTTTCCTTATTTTTCTTCTTTTTTTTTCCCCGAGACTCTAAACTCCCTCTATGGGTGGAATTGGGTTGAGAAAGTGGTTTGCGTAGTGTAGGCAGGTAACGGAATGGTGGGGGTGGCAGAAAAAAATACAGCAAGGCCGAAAGATGCCAAAAATTTAGCAGGCCCGATATGGTGGGCGCATGGGTACTTTCCGTATGTATCTTTTCAGATCCACCTCAAGATCCGCCTCGATCGAACCTCATGCACGTCCATGCAATGACGCCTGCTTTCCAAACCCTCCCGACTCCCTTCTGAAGGTTGATGGTTAGAAATAAATATTGATGCAGTAAAATACAAATAAACTAGATTGATTCTCTCCTTCGGCTAGCTATACGGAACAGCTATCTAATACCGCGTTGCGCCGGGGATGTAGGCGATGTGCAACTCCCCCATCACGGGTACCAGCCGATGCTCGCATGTAGGGACTTCCTATGGGAGAGACAAGACGTGCGAATTCGCAAGTCGCGAGGTCCAAGTCCTATTAGGCGCCGCTCTCGGGTTTGAAGAGCAAAGTGTCTGATGGCTAACAGGTCGACATCCACCGATCCCTATCGGTAGGGAGGAGTTTGATTTGCTGGCCAACAAAGTCCGGCTCGGCAGAGGTTCCGGAGGCAGCGAGCTCCGCTCGGCTCCGTGAATTCTCAAAGCAGCCAGAATGATTTAAGTAATGAGACCAACAACCAATGAAAAGACGGTGACTGTTGGTCTTCAAGTCTAAATGTTGAAAGTTACTTACTAAATGTACTGGAATGGTCTCGGGTTATTAGGGACAGGTGCATCTATCACAGAAAAAGAGTCCCCATCGAGTCCAGCTACTGTGACGTCGGTCGTTTGTGGAACAGACCCTTGCACACCCAACCCGCTGCGTCTCGGAAGCGCCACAACTGCCCCTCTAAACCCTCCAGCCACATCTTCCCCCCTGATAATCTCAAGCCACAATAAAGTAAATCAATCGCATGTGTATTTCCCATTCTCTGTCACAAGCTGCATCCCATTGAAAAGCCCCACTATACTTTCGTGGTACACGACCAGCTTCCCATCCATCCAGCCATCCGTCGCGTACATAATAACGACAACGACAACATGGCCGCCGAGACGCAACGGACGCCGTTCGTCCTCCCAGGCGACCGGATAGACCACTCCCTGATCCCATCGAACCCCAAGAAGGCGCTGCGACTGGGCCCGGGCCTGCGACACATCCCGCCGAACGAGCTCGTGCCGACGGTGGCGGGCCAGCTGGTCACGGACTGGAGGAAGAACTCGATATGGGTGGAATACAACGGCGGACGGGTGAGCTCTGTTCTATTCCCCTATCCCTCATTTCCTAGTCCCCAACCCAACCCGTATCCCGGTATACCACATTCCCTCGTCACTCTCCCCGGGCATCTTTCTATACTCCGGTCGGTCGTCCCTATATATCCATACACTTTCCAACTGACAGCCGCTTCCGTAAAACCCGCAGTACATACCATCGCAGGGCGACCTCGTGATCGGCACTGTGCAGAAGACGTCGGGCGACTACCTGTACGTGAGCCTGGGGGACTACACGTCGAACGCGCTGCTGCCGTCGCTGGCCTTCGAGTCGGCCTCCAAGAAGATGCGGCCAAACCTAGCCCCGGGGCAGCTAGTCTACGCGCGCGTGTCGCTCGCCAACCGCCACATGGACCCGGAGCTCGAGTGCGTGTCGCCGGCGACGGGTAAGGCCGATGGCCTGGGGCCCCTGGGGAACAGCACGAACACAGGCGGCGCCGGCGCCGGCATGGGCATGGGCATGGTCTACGGCGTCTCGCTGGGCATGGCGCGCCGCCTGCTGATGCGCCGGTCCGCCGAGGAGGGCGGCGTCGTCGTGCTCGAGGAGCTCGGCGCCGCCGGCCTCGCCTTCGAGACGGCCGTCGGTCGGAACGGGAGGATCTGGGTCAACAGCGAAAGTACCAAGACCGTCCTGGCCGTGGGACGGGCCGTCCAGGAAACAGACGAGAAGAACCTCAGTGTGGAGCAGCAGAAAAAGCTCGTAAGGAAGTTGGCAAAGGAGATCAGCTAAGATAGCTTCTAGGGACTAGATTAGGCTGTTCATACAATGGGCCCCTTAATTTTCAATGATAGATACCCAATAGACAACTAATCAACACAACAGGAAGGGAAGTTTTTAAGCATACATGCAAGGCAGAATTGTTAATAAGCACGTAAACTGGGAAATCAGAGCCGTCGCTGCCGTCGTTGATTATTACACCACGGGTATAAGCGGAATAAACCGCTTACCCGATTTTATCATATTTGGGTGCTTTCATAATTCCATTGCAATAGCGTAACGCATCACGAACATATCTCGCTAGCAAAGAAGAGCTATTTACATGTAAGAACTAGTTGTTGTTCTGGGGCTGACGTCGCGCCATTGACACCTGGTAGGCGATTCTGGAACAGATCTCCAGCACAATATCTCTCTGCTCGCTGCTGAGTGTCTGGAGCAGGGTGCTATCCGCCTCCAGAGTCTCATTGGCTCCCATGATGTTGTCCATAAATCCTCCAACCAATGTCGAAGCATGTTGAGCTGTGGTGGATTCTTGGTCCATGTCTCCCATAGCAGGCTCCTCGTCCATGTTCTCCGTAGCCGGCTCTTTGTCCGTGTTGTCCAGAACAAGCTCTTCCTCCATGTTGCTCCTGACGGGTTCTTCGTCTGTGTATCTTGTGAAAACCTTTTCCTCCATATCTCCCATATCTCCCATAGTAGGCTCATCGTACGTGTAGTCCATGGCAGGTTCTCCGTCGGTGTCATCCGTGCACAGTTCGGTGTCGAGGTTGTCCACCGCATCTAGGACTTGGACATAACCTTCTTCGTCATTATGAACTGACCGCCCGCTTCCAGTCGAGACGTCAGTTTCCTCTACTTGTACCTTGAGTTTTTCGCCCATGTCTTCTCCATGGTACGTGAATCTGTAAGAGCTATCGGGGATCCTGCCCTTGATGATCGATTCCAGGCGCCGTTCTTCATCCTCCATGAGATCTAGGAGGATATGACGGCATGTCATTGCATACCGCAATTTCCCACCGGGCTTGACTTCGTGCTGTACCGCGCTGTCAGTTTCTATCGCCTCTCGATAGCCCATGGTTAAGAGCATACCTCGTAGTACTTGTGAATACCTGTGCCATGCATGACTACCATGTCTCCATGATTCAGGGTGAAGCCAAGCACTTCCTTCTTGTTTCCTTTGTCGCTTTTTAGCCCACTGCTCTGACCGATGTTCGCTTTCTTCTTGGGTCTAAAGCGCATCGTAGCCGGTGATCCGAGGGAAAGGGTTGCCACGGTGGGACTAAGCTCCTTTTCACCATCATCGTGGTACTATAAACCCATATCAGCAAGTGTCAGAACGTTAACCATCCATAGGGACTTACGTGGATAACAGATGTCTCGAAGTATCCCAGGCAGAGCAGTTCATTGAAGGGTATAAACTCTGCCGGCGCTGAGCCCTCCGAAACCGCAACACCTTCCTCACCGGTGACTTTCCCAGCAGCATCGATCGCCGTCTTCCCAGCCCACGTGAGGCGATGCAGACCCTTTAAGATGGCATCTGGTGCCTCGTCGAATCCCTTGCTCCTTTTCACGACCACGCCGAACTTGTAATAAGCTCCCTGGAAAGTTCTTGGTTAGTGTTCTGAATGGCCCTGCTGCTTAGACCGTTTTGACTTACCCAGTTGCTCTGAAAATGGGAAGTCACTTGCTCAGATCGGAGACCTGTTGTTGTCAATATATAATATGCCGAACGGAGGAGACTAACCTACCCCCATGCATTGCGATGTTCCTACGTAAGCTAATATCAGACGTTTGCAGCTCAGCAAATAAGTCGTCTGGACCTTGCGGCTTCTCGCAAATGTCTGGCGTTGCGCGGAATATCGTGACGGATCCAGCAAGCTCGCCTTGTTGCTCTCCAGGAAGGTAATAGACCTCCGCTCCGTATCCCCCTATCGACCTTTCGAACTTGGAGACAATATTGCTGTTGATATACTGCCTACCCCTAAAGGACTGTGTCTCATCATCCACGTCTTGCGGCTTCATGATCTGGAAAGGGATGGTATGTCGGAAGTCGCAGCCATCAGTCTCGCATTCCCAGCGCTCCCATTCGAGCCTCCGACTACAGCGGCGGCATTCGGGGCACACGATGCCATTACGAGATACCTTGCCAGTGCCGAAGCCGTTATCCTCATCTGCTGTCGGCAGCGCTGTGACCAACGGGTATAGAGGCCTTGCAGACTGGAACTCTGTTCTCTCGTGCAAGAAGCTGTCTGTATATTCGAGGTGAGCTTGGTCATCGCCGGTCTTGCCGTCGAATTTGAAGAATTCAAGGCATTGATTGTTCAGACACGTCCACCCCAGCTTGTACTTCTCTTTGCTTATGCCGTTACACATCCCACATTTGTGTGCAGGACAAACGTGTTCGCCAACCATATATTTTTCTGGATTCGCGGCGTCGGCAGGAGTCCACCATGACTTTTCGAGGAGATTCACCTTCTCGAACCTAATCATCCAGTGGACAAACTCGATATTCCCGTGATTAAGGGTCTTCACTGGCCAGATATCGGTGATGTGGAAGTGGTCAAGGATGTTGTAGTAATGCGGCGGGGTTGTCGGCCAGAGCTTGTTGCCCATGCCTGTGTCATCGTTAGTCTCTGTATCCATACAAGCATGGGGACTGTCCGGCTTACCAGCAATGACAACGATGGCCTGCTTCAAATGCATCGCTTTGGTCAAATTTCGAACCGCCGCGTTACCGTCCTCCAGGCTCTTTACTCGTACGATCTCCCCTGTCCTGTCGTCACGGGCGCAACCACCGCCGCTGGTCATTGTCAGTAACTTGGCCCGAACCACACTTGGGTGAACAACTTACATGCTAGTAATGATGACTTGACTAGAGAAAATGTCATGCTCCCCGACCTTTGAGTCAATCATCATTCCAACCGCTACGCCGTCCTGGGAATGGAGGCTGCTTTGGTGGGACCGGAAATAGTCGAGGGCATTGCAGAGAGCAGCCCGACTCTCTGCCCAGACCTCTGGAGCTCCGGACGGCTCTGGCTTGCCACGATGGATGTCCTTGGGGTCACCCTTGGATGCGCGTTTAGGCGTTGTCTTCTTCTTACCAGTGGCGTTGACAGGCAGCTCAGGGGCAACCGGTAGTTGCGCATTATCTACAAGCACGTCAGGCTTATGGCCTGCCTCATCCGCGTCGGCCAGCTGTTCTGCATCTTCCGTGCTTAATGCATGCATTTTTGACCGCGTGCGAGCTGCAGGACCAGTCTCCTGGTCGTCGTCGTTTCTCTTTCGCTTTGTCGCCGACATGATTATTCAGGTATTATCGGCGAAAGGGAAATTTTGGAAAAATTAGTTAATCCCCGTTATAACGGCAATAAGCAGCTTAGAGATAGAATAATAGTAACGACTATGTAGTCGTTGATGGTGATCGACGATAAGGGGTATGATATAAAATTGCACAGCAGGAAGTTATAAATAACTTTAGAAAAGTTATACCCTAGGTAATAATAGGTAACTGGCAATACAATAAAGAGTAATGAATGATGCGCAAGTAAGTAATGCAGAATGAACAGCTTAATAAGCTGTAAATAAGAATGTTCAGTCTTAAAGAAGGACAGAATAGCTGTAATGCAATGTAGAAATACTGCGGCTGAAGTAAAGGTTAGCAAACCAGGCAATTTGCGATCGGTTGCACAATCGGAATGTTTAGTAGTTATTAAGAGCAGGCCTTGCCAGTACAGGCGGCGTGCAAAGAGGCAGAAGCGGACAAGTGAATGGGACAATGTGACGTATGTAATAGTCTCTGTGAAGCAGGGCACTGAGAGGGTAGGTTCCTGTACTGTACGTAGATGGAAAAGGCCGCCGAGGGGGCAGATTGGTGGATGATGTGCAGAAGGAAGATATCGCCGACTAGACAGCTTCGCCCTTTACTTACAGGTGGAGGAGGTCACGAGAGGTTGTGTATCATGTATAGGTGGGAGAGATCGTCGAGATTTATCTACCGTCTGCGCCGGGAAAAGTTAACAGGATGTCATGTATCTTATGCAGAGGGAAGACGGCGACGATGTATACGAATGGAAGACAGCGATGTTATATATGAATGAAAGACGGCGACGTTGTATATGAATGAAGGGATCGGCAAGATGTAATGAATGGTATGGAGTATGAGGGAATCGTCGACCAGAGGTATATAATATGTATGGATGAGACATCGACAGACGTTGTCAATGATACCTGGAGGAAAGAAATAGTGGACAAGACAGGTTTGTCTATTATGTGCAGATGAAGTGGGAGGAGAATTCATGTCTGGGTTGGAATCGAGGATTTTATTGCAAGTTGCCAAAGACTGGTTAAGTGCTTAGAAACCTACCCAGAGAGAAGGTGGGGTTCCTTCCTGTGCAAATAAAGGCGTAACTTCCATTGAGAGGTTAACTGCTTGCTCCTTCCATCTCAAGTGGTTTCTGGCGAAATTGCACAGAGGGGATGATCTAACATTGGATGACGGTTGAAACGGTAGAACTTACCTAGATACCAGAAGATGCTGAGCATAACAGCTGGCGGAATAGAGGTGCTGCAGCTTCGACGACGATAGGGGGGATTGTTGCCGATTCCTAGAAATATAACGACGATGCGAGTAATTATCACTAATGGAGGAGGTTCGACGATGATAGGGGTGCTCGTCGAGCCCTGCGGGAATGAATCTGTGGCCGAGTTTACCTGGAAGAGGGACTTCGGCGACGATAGGGGAAAGGTCATCCAGTACGGTAAGAATGGAAATGTTGTCGAGACACCTAATTAAGGGACCTTCGACGGTAATAGGGGACCGGCGCTAGGGAGTATGGGATGTAAAAGCGTTGCAGAGTATGCCTAAGAAAGGGAGCTCGACGACGATAGGGGAAAGGTTGTCGGACGATACGAATATGGAAGTGTGGCCGAGTAGATCGTGGAAAGGAGCTTCGACGATTATAAGGGGTAGTCATCGAATACGAGTGGATAAAGGAGGATGGTTGGACCACAGCTTGTAAGGGGCATAAGATTAAGCCATGACAATGTAGTAAGGCATTGGCAAGTGTTGGTAATATTAGCAGATAATCATCGAACCGCTGCTAGGAGGGAGAAAGTAGCTGTAGATGTTTGCTTGACAGAGAGTTGGCGCTGAATGTTAGTGGTATGGGCAAAAGACTCTGTATATCACTCAGATGGCAAATTACCTAGGTACTTGCCAATACGCTGTTTGTAGGAGAATATCACCAGTAGGGCGAGAGTCGCCGGAGGAAGAAGTGCTGCTGATGGGGGGTGAGTATCGCCGGAGGAAGGAGCGTCGACGATTAAAGGAGTGCCCTCGGTGGAAGGAGCGTCGTTAGACTTAGCTGGGACCGTCGCATTCAAATTAATAGGAATTGTGCCTAGGATTCTATGACGAACAAGTCTCAGGCGACGACACCTAGATGATCGAGGCCCAGACTACGTTGCTAAGAGTGAGGCTGTAGTTGTGTGCAGGGTATTCCACTAGAACGTGGTGAACAGGCTTTGTAGTTACTTAGGTGCTAAATGTAGGAAGATAGATAATAACGGTTACGAGGGAATCAGTGCAGCGTGTGCGTCCGTGAATCCGTGAATCTTGGGAGGTAAAATAGAATGGAGGTCCAGATCAAAGGCCGCGTTGTCGGTTGTGCTAGAGAAGCATTCAAAGCTGGAGGGGCAGTGCTTCTTGGCTGATCGACGGCAATTAGGGGCAGTCGCGGTACGTACGGGAAATCAGTGTAACTTGGACTTGCTGAAATGGCGGGGCACGAATTTTGGTGGTTGGTCGCCGTTAATAGGGGCAGTCGCGGAAGGATAGGTATGTAGTCAGTGTATCTTGGGCTTTGGGTGAAGTAGGCGTATTAAGCGGCTCAGGAAGAGGTTCTCCGGGTGTGCTATGTAAACAGTTGCTAGAACGAAGGCACAACTCTTGCTAGCCCTTCGGCGTCGGAGGGCAGTTGCGTTAAACGACGTGGATCAGTGTATTTCCGATCTCAGGTGACTACATCAAATTTCAGGTCCAAGTGTTGGCATTCTGGTTGTTCTGTGTAGTCGGTTGCTGCATCAAAGGAACGGCTCTTCGTGGCTCTTCGCCGTCAGGAGGAAGTCGCGAGCCGGAGGCTAGATGAGTCGGCGCGTGGTTTCGGTCAACTAACTCGAAAATACGGCACAGGGACGGATTTTATATGTATTCATGAAAGGGGCGTTTGTCATATCAGGGCAGCGACTCTTCGTAACTCTTTCTCGTCGGGAGGCGGTCACGAAGAAGGTCCTCGATGAGTCTACGTGCGATTTCGGCTAACTAGGTCAAACGCTCGACCTAGAGGTAGAATCTATTCCTGGTGACCATGTGCGCGTTGTCATATCACAACGGGGGCTCTTCGTGGCTTCCTGCAAGCCGGAGGCAGTCGCGAACACTATTCTAGATAATTAAGCCTACGTACGATCTCGGCTAACTAGGTCTGAATTCCAGCTTCTGGCAGTTTCTACATTCATTTCAATAGAGGCATTCTCGTATCGTAACAGTGGCTCTGTGTGACTCTTCGCCGTCCATCGGGAAGGTGTGGGAAACCGATTTATCAGATAGGGGTCCCGATCTCGGTTACGTCCAAAGCCCATTCCGGGAATGGATAATACTTCTTGGTATCTGAATAAGACGTTGCATATCGCAGCAGCATTCTTTGCGGCTCCGTATCGTTGGAAGGGCATTAGCGACTACTTGTCACTGTTCTTTCACGTGGACATACCTTTAGAAGAGCGTAACTTTTTGTCCAAGTTGCGTAACTAATGGGTGTTATGTCTGGCGTACTTCTAAATACTTATGCAAAATATCACGCTACCTAAATTACCATTAAATCGCGATGCTGAGCCGATAGCAATATATGGAAGCTGGTATTTGACACATTCGAATAGGAGGCGGAGGTATTGGTAATACGTATAACCTCTTAAATTTTCTACGGCGCACGTGACATCAAAAGCTGTACCCATGGCATGGAATCGGAAGGAGTTGTTGCAGGGCGAAAAAATCAATGGGAGCTGGTATTATGGGAGGAACGAACGGGAACATATGGCTATGCTTGTAGTTACTAGCACCTCAAAAGGGGTTAGAGCCTTGATATCAGATCTTAGCCCGTCCTGACTTTACATGCGTAGCCGATACACGCACGCAGTACGGGTTTCGACAAAAGGGAATCTTCGTGAGATAGGAAGATATGCGATGCGGCCTTGTATTAAGGGATCTTCTGCACCATCCTCCCCCCTTTTTCTTTGCGGGGGAGGGGGGAGGGGAGAGGGGGGGGGGTTCTGTGTTAATGGAAGCTCTGCTTCGAGAAACAATACGTACCGTTCCAGGGATTTTGTAAGTAGTGCTACCGTCATTGTGGTTTCCATGAAGCGGCTTTTCTTTCATGATAATTCTAACAAGGGAGAAACCGGCGCCCAGAAATCTGGACTAAGACTACGTATTTATGCGAAGATAAGTACCAATATTGAGGCGAGCGCTTCTTATCCTGAAGCAGTTACCTATGTCAATGTCCCAACTGGTATACCAATCTCAAGGCCTGTTATCAGGTTTGCCAGAGTCAAATTTGCTTGGAGTTTCTTCCGCCTTGGAGCAGAACAGGGCTGTCTTCTCTGCATAGTCTGGGCAATGGAATCATATTTAGGTGGGCACTGGGTACGAGTGCCCTATGCCAGTTCTCGCGATCTAAACAGTCGCACCCCTTTTCTGGAGGCTGCCGTACTGGAGCATGGTTTCCATCCGATGGGGCCGGAATTTCGATGAACTCACAATACAACGCACCTCGCGTCAAACATCTACATCTGATGGAAGTTGCCCCTTCCGGGTCTTCGGGATGTACGTTAGCTGCTTATGGCATGATTGGTCACGACTCCAGCCTTGCTGAAGCCAAGGAGGATTCCGTGAGCCGCCATTAGCCTAGGACCGTAACTCGGCTGAGTGTGTCGTGAGCCTTCCTCTCACCGTTTAAGTGTTAGGATGACCACAGGGACGCTGAGTAGTGTCGGTACGTGTGCTTTTCTTAGAAAGCAGATACGAACCTCTTTGAAAATTTGAGCTCGATGTCGTCCTAGAATGTAACCCATCCCAGACTACCGAGGCAGGTGGATTTTTATTTCAAAGGGCTCCATGGTTACGTAACATGCATAGCAGAACAGGACTCGGAATAGCTTGAAACTGGCTTTCGCTTACTGCATTGAAGGTGTGGCTCGAAGTCCGGTGGTATGTCGCTAGCTCAGATACACTTCGTTGTGGAGGAATAAACAGTCACTGCTAGCCCGTGTCGTTTCCCAAAATCAAACTTAACGGGACCTGGGGAAACGGGAATAGCATGACTAGGAGCTCGTCCTCTATGGTATAGGTATGGCTGCACGCATTATTCTACAAGAAAGAGTGAACGTCATTAATACTCATTGCCCTTGACCAGTTCTCCAGTTAATTACATCGAGAGATTTGAGACATACGGGAATCACATTCACTCGAATCCTCAATCGCATGACCCTCACCCTCGTGAGAATCAGCAAAGACCCTGACAGACCGTCATTGCAGTATTGACAGAACCGGGACCCTCCCATCCCCCAAGCGCCAAGAGCAAGCTTCTTTCTCATCATAAGCATAGCCCTGGTTGGAATTCTCCTCAAAGTGTGTGCCGCCGATGAAAAACTGCCAGTACCCACGGAGCACGTCTTCGTGCTGGGTAAGCGTGAAGACGATGCCCACGTTTTCGACCGGGGAGACACCCTCAGCACCTCGAGGCTCCAGCTCACCCAGTCGTCGTCGTCATCGTCGTCCTCGTTATCGTCGATAGACTCGACCGCCATCGTAGTGCAGGCATAGATCTGGTGGGACGGGAACCCCCAGACGCCACCACTGCGCTGCGCGGTTCGCGGCGCTGGCGGGAAAGATGGCGTGTCTGTTACGAAGCGCTAGGTACAGAGCCCTACTAGATATACATTCATACTCGTGGCCATTACCGTGATAACATTATTAGAATCTGTGCTATGCGTGCTAAAGCGAAGTCACTTCCCGCTGCAGCGCGCGTAGTTGGTAATTGTGTACCCGAAACAGTAATGCAGGAGCGGTTATAGCAAAGCTTAAGTCACCGAGCATATCCGGTCAACTGAGATGAAAGCTTTGAGGTTTTCTTCTTGGGAATAGGAATGGATGGAAGGAGAAAAGGCAAGCAGCAGGACCGGATGCCACTTACGGGGGGCTGATAGTATGTTAGGCACAGCGAGATCGAGTGAAACTGCGGCTGCGGCCGTGAAGATTGCCGCCGGAGGCACAAGTAGATATGGCAACATACTGATGGAAAAAGGGAAGACAGACAATATTCTCCGAGTCTCTCCCTACGTCCCAGAACTAGGAAAGAACACTAGTAATCTACAGCCCCTGGACCGAATACCTGAGCTCGAAGCTGGTGTTTTGAGAAATACAGGAAGTCGAGACAACCGTAAGTTACTACATCCTGTATTATCGTTACCGTGCAGCACTGTAGCGCTTTGAGCAGATCGGCCTATTGAATACGGCTGTAATCAAAAGTCGAGCATTTTCGACGTAAAGAAATGGGTTAAGTAGGCGGGATGAGTCGGCGAAATGCTGCAGCGATTCACAAGGTTAAAGGGGTTCGGAGCCCAACATGTTGCATTTCAGCTGACCGATTCATCCACATAACTGAACGTACATACGACTGCTATCGTACACAGGCAGCAGGCAGGTACGAAGTAACAGCGAACAGTTGACAGCATGAATCATGCCAAGTTCCCATGGATACTTAGACTACTGGCTTTTAGATGGAGTGGCGGACTGTAGACCTCCACCGTACTCAATAATCTACATGTGTAACCTATCCGAACTTCGTGGCCTGCGGAAAGCGAAGCCACAACGCCAAAGACGAATACTTAGACTTGAAGCATTCAACGTAGCATCGCACGTTCTGTATCGACCACGTACAGGTAGCGAGATCACACTCACGAGGGAGGCGGGAAGGAAGGAAGGAGGGGTACGGCATTAGAACTTGGAAACTTTTCGAATCGTGGTAGTGACGGGCATTAAACCCGAGAAAGTTCTTACGACCACCGTCGATGCTATTCTCGCCCCAGGTCTCAAGGCAGAGCAATAACAGGCACTCACTCTGCAACACCCTATCTTCACTGCTGAATTTGGGCGGCATATCCAGAGACCGGATAGTAGCGGGTAAGTTTTCAAGATGGCGCCGATATGCTTTCCCCGGCCCCTGCTGCCATCTAGGTATCTGTCACTAAGAATGGTTGGTAGGGAGGCGTTCGGTCTCCCAGCAGAATATGATTCGCGGATGGCTACGGCCTCTGACTCGGTGATGTCTTTCAAGGGCTCTGGCTGGATTGCGTCGACCACCGTGTTTCTCTCGCCTCTGATGCCGCGGCCATATAGCGGTAGGTCCCGATAGAATCTCCGGCTGTATGCCTCTCTCCATCTGCGTAATAGTTAAGCAGGAAGAGCCAGGGCCATATTACCGACAGATTTCCCCGGATTCTCAATAGTATTCTCGGGCTCGCCGCCTTTGGTTCCCTTGTCTGGGGGATCCAACTGTCTACTTGCCATGGCCGTTGCATACGTGGGCACTTATTCCCTAGCCAAAGGGAGGCTGAATACGTTGCGTTGTACAGGCTTCCTATGAATACTGGACATTAATAATTAAGATGTCATGGTTGATATAGAGTTTTAGCCCACTGCGGCGAGACCTCTGCGGCTGTCGGAAGGTACCCAGCGCGGCCTCAGGGGTCGCCGCTACCAAGATGGTGCTTCATTCATACTAAATGCATATGTATTGACAGGTCTTCCAAACGAGAGAACGAAGAGCTTCAATGAGGTGCGTTGTCCTGCGAGACCATCTGTTGAATACGTTGGTATCGCTTCGTCGGCACCGCCCCTGGGACGAGGTAAGCAAGAAGACTTGTAATATTCTCGGCAAGACACACAAGCAGCGCTTTCCGTATCATTTGGCTTAGAGCTGAATGCCCGGGTACTTGTTCCGGCATATGCACAGAAATAACGGGCTCCACCCGAGGACGACAGAAGCTGAATGTGCCACGTTTTTATTGTGCTATCATAGCATCTCGCATAATGGTGACACCCCCTTCACTAGGCAACATGGATCCGCCTGGGCTTTGCAACCAAAGTGTGTACCACGGTATACCATTGTAACCTCGGAGGCCTATGTCTCCCTCTCTCATAGGTCCCGAAAGTTACACCGAACGCATGGGGCCATTCGCAACCGGCAGGTTGATAATCCCGCAATCCATCGGAATTCCCGACACAACCCCATCGAAAACGGAGCGGGTCCTGCTAGGCCACCCTTAAGGTACAGTAGAGACCGGGGATCGCACCCCGGCCCTTGCTTAGTAGGCTTGGTAAGTTATCGCGCGGACTGCCATTCGTCCAAACCACGCATGTTATACCAAAGCGGATAACTGCGGGGTTCGACGGCGGCAGACAAGGGGCAAGGGGTGGACCGGGGAGGTGGAGAACAGGCTCCCCAAGAGAAGCCGGCGTCTTCACTGCTTCAGTGATGGCGAATGAGGCCAAGTCGCTACTACGTCGGAAGCTCTACGTAGTTGTAGCTAATAATTGGGCAAGCCTGCAACTGAGGGTCGTGGACTGGGCATTCCTGCTAGAGCCCAGCTTACTGTAGCTGCGTCATGGTGTCAGCTCGGCGATCGGCCTTGGAATTTCTCTCTTATTTCCAACCTGCGGTGAGCCTAAGCCTCGTGCATCAAGACGTCGCTCGTCCCCGAATCCATCCTTCGGAGTGCTTGTCTCAGTCGTAGTAGAAGCTTCACCTCGCGAACAGTAACTAAGCGCCGAATTGCGAAGATGGTGTTCACGCCTCCAGCATGGGTTCCGACGCTCCCATTCGGTAAGTAGCCTACTCACCCAAGTGAGACGGCGGGCCGGCCTCCGGTCGATCTCTCGGTAAGCTGTCGAAGAGACGGCGGCGGTGCATGCTAACCGCCTCTTCCCTGTAGATCCCCCGGACTCGATCGCCCTCCACGAGTTCTGGGGCAACGAGAGATACGGCAGGGTGTCGTTCGAGAAGTCGCGGAACCCCTTCACGTGCGGGCTCACAGGGAAGACCTACACGAACGCCGAGATGGCCCTGCGCTTCGAGCTGCTGGCGCGGGCGCTGGCCGCGCGGCTGGGGTGGCACCCGAAGCGCGAGACGCCCTGGGATAAGGTCGTGGGGGTTTTCTCGTTCAACTCTGTAAGTTTAGCGGTTCAGCGGCAGCGACAAAAGCAGCAGCAGTAATTGTTAGTATGCTTGTGTAATTCTAGGGAAGAGTCTAACTGGTAAACTACAAGATCGACTACCTAATGTCGACATACGCGGTACACCGGCTCTCGGGTGTCGCGACGCCGGCCAACGCCATGTACTCGCCGTCAGAGCTGGAGCACCAGCTGCGGTCGTCGGGCGCCAAGGCGCTCATCACCTGCGTGCCGCTGCTGGAGACAGCGCTGAAGGCGACGCGGGCGGTCGGGATCCCCGACGACAGGGTCTTCATCATGGACGTGGCGGGGGAAACGGCGAGGAGGGTCCCGTTCAAGACGCTCGACGACCTGATCGCCGAGGGCCGCGCCCTCCCGGAGCTAGAGCCCCTCGCGTGGACGAAGGGGCAGGGGGGTCGGCAGGTGGCCTATCTGTGCTACTCGAGCGGGACGTCGGGACTTCCGGTAGGCAAAATTCGCGGGCGCGGAAGAACCAGACATCTTTGGCTCGGGAACCGCGCTGACAACTGCGGGAGCAGAAAGCGGTCATGATCTCGCACCTAAACGTCATCGCGAACATCATGCAGATCCGGTGGCACGAGCAGCCGGCGAGGACGAGGCGCGGAGTCGAGACGCAGGCGTACGTGGCGCTGCTCCCGCTTAGCCACATCTACGGGCTGGTAGTCGTGGCCAACGGCGGCATCTACCGCGGGGACGGCGCCATGGTGCTCCCGCGGTTCGAGCTCAAGACGCTGCTCGAGTGCATACAGAGGTACAAGATCAATATGATGCACATCGTGAGTTTCTCCTCGCCTCTCGGGCAAAAAATACTTCGAATCATGCAGGCTTCAACTGACAATGTTCCTCTTTTCACCGCTAGGTGCCGCCCATAATCATCACGCTGCTACGCAACGCGGAGCTCTGTGCCGAGTACGACCTAAGCAGCATACGTCTGAGTAAGCAATGTCTTTATTTCATCCCTCTTATTTCCTGACCACTCGCCTAATTAAACAGAAAGGACGATTACTAACTCGAGATGTCGCAGTCTACACTGGCGCAGCCCCCATGGGGGCGGAGACGCACGAGGAGGTGCGGCGGGCCTTCCCCGGGTGGGAGGTGGCGCAGGGCTACGGCATGACGGAGACGGCGACGGTGGTGAGCAGCACGAGCGAGGACGACGTCGTGGTGGGCACGTCGGGTTCCCTGGTGCCGCGCACGCGGGCCCGAATCCTCGACGGGGATGGGCGGGAGGTCACGGAGCACGGGAAGCGCGGCGAGCTCCTCGTCCAGTCGCCGTCGGTGTCGCTCGGGTACCACAACAACGAGAGGGCGACTGCCGAGACCTTCGTGTTCGACGACGACGGTGGCCGCTGGATCCGCACGGGCGACGTCGCCGTCGTCTCGCGGTCGCCCGCGGGGCACGAGCACTTCTCGATAGTTGACAGGATCAAGGAGCTGATCAAGGTCAAGGTATGCGCTGAAAAGACAATAGCTTCCCCGCTCCCCCAATTTCGCCTCTCGGGCCTTTTAGAACTGATTTGACTTCTGAAGGGCCACCAAGTCGCGCCCGCCGAACTCGAGGCCCATCTGCTCTCGCATCCCGCCGTTGCCGACTGCGCCGTGATTCCCGTCCCGGACCAGGGCGCGGGCGAAGTGCCCAAGGCGTTCGTCGTGAAGTCCGCCTCGGTAGCCTCGAAGCGCGACGAGGAGGTCGCCGGGGATATCTGCAAGCACGTCGAGGAGCACAAGGCGCGCTACAAGTGGTTGAAGGGCGGCGTCGAGTTCATCGACGTGGTGCCCAAGAGCCCGAGCGGGAAGATCCTCAGGAGGATATTGAAAGATCGGGAGAAAGAGGCGAGGAAAGCTAAGGGGCCGAAGTTATAATGTCGTTGCAGCTGTGCCACTAGCTTGAGCGCATTTTCTGTATATATGGGCTCAATTTAGGAGGTCGGTGAGAGCCTTATGCGAACCATAACATGCAATTCAAATTGGAACACTTCAGTTGCCGCTAGCTATAATAGTCACGTCCCTGCGAAAGAGTATCGTCATGTATGGCACGCAATACCCGAAAATCATTCGTGTATTCTTTCATGCTACCGAAAGAAGCCTCCAGCGCCATCCACAAGAGCATGGTATCATTGTGATTCCGTATTTCACACATTTAAGCCCTGCCCTTCTTTTTGAGGGTAGCCTCCTCATCCGCTTGGATCTCAGCATCCATCTTCGCGCCCCTCGACGGCTCGTTGCCATGCAGCTTAGCCTGCATCGAAGCTTAGCGGACATGTCAAATTTATATAGCAGTTAACTTGAACACTTACTGGCAGCGTGGGATCCCTCTGAGCAGCCTTGGCCTCCTCGCTCTGCGGCTCGTCCCGGTCCGACTTGCGCTGGGAGATATTAGTCCATCATTCCGGTCCGGGGAAAGAAGGGAAGTCTGAAATGCGTACCTCCTCGTTGGCTAGACGGTTGGCGATCGTCCGCTCATCCTCTGCAAGAGTCAGTCAGCATGAATATTTTTATCCAGGTATCCATTGGTTAGAGTTATACTGGAGTCATTGGGTTGGTGGGAGTTCTCCTGACCCTGCTCGTAGTCCGGACGAGTCGGGACCTCGGAGTCTTTGTAGTTGCGCTGGTCGCCAGCCTCGTAGGCCTTCCTGTTGCCGATGTTGGATTTGGAAGACATTTTGTTTGTGGTATTAGGCTATTTCAGTTCTAACTTGGTGAATCGTTGTTTTCGAGGTCGTAAACAGTGAATGCGAAGACTATGAGTATGTATGCTACTTACGTGGAAGGAAACAACAAGGCGTTTGTACCCATTGGTTTTATATAAGCAGGTAGCTGTAGTGTCTAGCTACGTCATAAGTGAGAAGAATGCCCCTCCGACAGATTAATGGCCCTTTAAAATGGATACCTAGCCAATACCAGCCCGTCCACACCGGTACCTGAGTGATCGCCGCAATACGGTTAATCCTACGTCTGATGGCATCAAGCCTTCCGAGACTTTACGCTGCCTACAGTGAAGGTGTATGTGTGTTAAGTACGTCATAGCCCCCCACGGTGGATCTGCAAGGAGTCAACGGCTGCAGCTGGGTTCCTGGAAATAGTGGGCATTCTTGGCACTGGGTGCAGACCCTCCTTGCTTGCTGATCAGCAGCAGCTGTCATCGGCTCGTAAAACTGGCAGCATCTGACGGGTGACAGACACCTGGGGTAACGACATTCCCGAAAATTTACGTGGGAGCTTCAGTTGGCTGACATTCGTTCGAACAGCGACGACCGACGCGACACAACGCAGTCCCGATCCACCGCCCACCATGTCGCAGTTCCGAGCCAAGAAGCTTGATATTGGATGCTTTCTCAATATCAAGACTATCCGTGATCACTCCAAGCGGAAGGCATTCGCTCAGTTCGAGCCCGAAAGGTCAGCCGGTTACCCTACAATCTCCCATGACATCTCCAACAAAGACCGTGGGGGTGAATAGCCTGATCGAAATGAGTCTAACAAGCTTTGCCGCGCAATAGACAAGCCCTCCGATATATCATCAGAAACACCACCCTCCCCCAAAGGACGAGGGCCGAGGCCCAGCTCCAATTGACGCAGATGCACTGCTACACGCGGCCGACGCAGATCCGGGGGCGGTGTCTGCTCGGAGGCAAGGGGAGAGGTATCCTCCGCGATTTTAAGCTCTCAAGAGTAAGAGCATACCGATCCTCCGGCTGCTATCATATCCAAGTAGCTCTCTATTAACTCCTTTCGTAGTACAACTTCAGAATGGAGGCTCTTGCGGGCAATATTCCCGGTGTGAAGAAGGCCAGTTGGTAGAGGGATAGAGACCAAGCAAGAGACCGTTATGATTATGTCTCGAGGATATCGGTCTACCGGCGTCACGGTCTGCGGCGATGGTGAGGCATCAATAGCCTGAGACTGTTGTACTATATGTATGGGATAGATATGCATGAGGATGGAGGCCAGTCGATCTGGATGCGGATCAGGCTAGGAATGCTTCATCGGAACGATTTACCTGAAAATGCCAACGTGATTTTTGGTCCAAGTGCAATTTACAACCTGAATACAGGTGCAAGTGTATAAACCACATGGATAAGTTAAGTATCTATGATGGCATGTTTTATGTTTTATATTTAATCCTCACCTGCAGCTTCCCCCACACATGCTCAGCTTGCAAACGCTACAGTTTGTCCCTCTGCAACCTTGCAGCTTCCTTCTCCTAAAGTCTTCTGGTTACCTAGAGAATCACAGACCAGACCAGAAGCAAACACCAAGACACACCAAGAGTAGTTCACGATCTCGCGGCTTAAAGAGGCCTATTCACTTCACGTTTCCGCTTGAAAACACAATACGTATTGCGACCGGCTGTCAACTCTGAGCGTGGGTGTGTTCATTACAGGGTCGACTAGTTGAGCGCTGCTTTCACCTCATCATTTTCCTCACCCTTTTCAACTCTCAACACTCGCCCCATTTCCACCCGGGGCTCAACTCATCACCGAAACAACCGGCATATTAATATCTCAGCTGCCTACCAACATCCACAAGATGTTTAGGCGAAAGTGGTCCAGTCTCCCAGCAGATCCAGCCTTCCCTTCCGACCTAAAGAAGCTCGGGTACGTAACTAAGCGGCTCTCGTCCAATGCTATATCAGCTGGCTAATTCCTCGCAGCTACTTCATCAACGAGGATGACGAGGTCCGGTCCATTGAGAACCCCGACTACTACTTCAAGTACTTCCTGAGCCGCAACGAGCGCTACAACGAGCGCCAGCGCTTCGCCATGAACCGTAAGCCCACCTGTCACTTCCACTGAGCACTTTGTTGCCTATGAACCAGCCGGGTCGCCTTGTAGACAGAGTGGCGTGCGTTCTATACTATTCTGACAATCACAACAGAGGCCCTTGAGGAGGAAATCCACAAGCGCCTCACGAACCTGGGACTGAAGAAGATCCCCATACCTCTCGGCACGCCAACAACAACCGACGACGGCACCACCACAACCACCACCGCCCCGAATATACCGATCTTCGTAAGCGCCGACATCGCGCAGAAGTCGCGCGTAGTCCTGATCTTCGGGGAGTCTTCC
This sequence comes from Monosporascus ibericus, assembly GCA_004154915.1. Classification (NCBI taxonomy): domain Eukaryota; kingdom Fungi; phylum Ascomycota; class Sordariomycetes; order Xylariales; genus Monosporascus; species Monosporascus ibericus. The sequence continues at coordinate 123,778 of QJNU01000003.1, forward strand.
CAGGACCTGGGCGTCCTCGCGCACCGCGTGATCGGCGGCGCCGGCGGCGTGAACAAGGGGTCCATGGTATCGATTGTCACCTCCTTACAGCAACAGCGCTCGTCCCCCACTGACGCCGCGACACCGGGAATAATCCTCGCCAACACGGGCCAGCTGCTGTGGTGTCCCTCGGCCGGGCGCGCTCTCACGCGGCACGCCTTCGACGCCGCGCCCATGAAGAGCGCCGTGCACGAGGGCCAGCTTGTCGACGAGGACCGCAACCGCGTCCCCGGTAACCGCAGCGTCGCCGAGCACGTGGGGTACGTGTTCGAGAGTGTCGTGCCCGCGTTCGTGGACCCGAGAAAAGAGGCCCCGATCGATGTCGTGGCCGTCGGCGACGCCGCCGAGGCCGTCGAGAAGTACCTCGATGGGGAGGCGGTGTGGGCGCGCTGGGGCAATCGCTTCAGCTGCTTTGCGAATGTGGGCGGTTACTACCCCATGTGGGAGCTAAAGTGCGAGGGGTTCAAGCAGTTCTTAAGAGACGTAAGTTTTCCGGCCCCCCTGTCGGATCCCTTTTTCTAGCATCCCCTGCCCATTTATAATCTCTCCCTCCGCTACCATCCTCTAAACCCCGTATCCTCCCTCCTCCACCGCCGTTGTTACCATCCACGCAAATCCAACTTACTTCCCAAACTAACCCACCCTCCCCATCTACAGAAAGCGCGCTCCTACCTCCCGTCCCTAGAGCCACTCAACACGGTCCTCTCGGGCCCCGACGGCAACCCCCACACGACGACGTTCACGACTCTCGGCAGCCCGGTCTTCAGCGGCGGCACGGCGCACTTCATCGAGCTGCTGCTCGTGGAGGGCGGGTCCGCGGTCCTAGACTTCCTGCAGGAGGTGGCCCTCTCCTCTTCTGACTACCGCAACCCGGAATTCCACGTCGTGTACCGCGACCTCCGTGCCGACGACCAGGAGGACGAGGACTGGAGCAACTGGCGGGACCCTGCCGTCGCCGACCAGATGATGCCCACCACCGAGGTCTCCGCTGCCGCTGTTCCTCGCGGTTATGAGGATGATGATGCCGCCGCCGCTGCTGCTACTGCGAAAGACTGGCAGGTTGAGAAGGGAGTTACCGCCGACGGTGATGGTTATAGCAAGGCTATTGAGTCCGAGAGCGAGCGCATGGTTGACATCAGAGAAGAAGTCAAAGGCGAGGTCGAGGGCGTAGAGGACAAGAAAAACGCGGGGCTCTCCTCAGACTTGAACGGCATCATCCAAGAGGAAGAGGGGGGGAAGAAAGCCAGGGCTGCGGTCCCAGAATCTGAGACTGAGACCGAGACCGGAAGCCTCGAGGCTCGGAAGACTAACCAGCTAGAGAAGGCCAAATCCATCGCCGCTGAGGAGCGCGACAACAAAGCCGAGCCGGAAGCGGGGGATGAGGGTACAGACGAGCAGTTGCGGGCCGAGGTGGGAAAGAAGCTCGTGATCGATGAGATCTGAAGCCCCCGTTTTTTTTTTGCTTCAAATTCCCGATCACATCTGGCCGAGCCCATGGCCGAGCCATCTTGTTTTCCGTACCGGTCATAGATAGATAGATAAATAGACCCTCCGGATATGGCCGGTGGCCGCCGGCTGCTAAGCTGGTTAGCAGAAATGGCACGTGCGAATTTCACTGAATTTAATTAACAATCATCCTACATATGAGCGCTGCCACCTAATGTAGATATGAACGCCGCGGCACCATCCAAGCCGAACGTTAAAGCTATTACACCATCAAAGGCACACCAGCGAGCAGGAGCGCGTAACTCCAGTCACGTAGGTATTTACTGATACGTGTCATGTCATACCAGGCAGGCTCCCGGGGATCCAAATAATCCGACCGAACCGGCGCGGGCGCCTCACTTACGCCCAGAAGATAGCCCTGAGCCCCGTCTTCGGGGCCTCCATCTCGTCGAGGAGCTCCTGGGCCCTCCGCGTCCTCTCCTTCACGACCTGCTCCTCCGCGGCCCACCTCCCCGCCTCTTCTCCCGCCTTGGGCCTGCCGTCGCCCCACAGGCCCAACCAGCCCGCCGACCCGCCGCTCTTCGCCGCGTCGCCTCCCTCCCTCTCCTCCCGCGCGAGCCGGCCTGCCATCTTGGCCCAGTTCCGCAAGCCGGCGTCGAGGCACTCCCTGCACGTCTTCCTGGCGGCGGCCGCGCGCGCGTCCCTGCTGCTGCCGCCGCCGGCGCCGAGCTTATGTAGCTGTTCCTCGGCGAGGTCGACGGCCTCGCGAGTCCACGCGAGGCCGTCCTCGCGGCCCTTGCCCTTGCCACCGCCACTAGAAGCGTAGATGATCTCGCCGATGTACAGGTCGAGCCCGGCCTCCTCGCAGAGCTCCCCGGCGTCCCGCGCGGGCGGCGCCTCGCCGTCGTCGGGGGGCGGCGGGTACTCGGGCTCGAAGACGATGCGCCTCGCGACGCCGACTAGGTTCTCCGTGGTCCAGGGGGAAGAAGAAGAAGGTCGTGCCGTGCCGGTATAAGAGTCGTCCGCGGACTGCTGCGGGCTCGGCAGGGAGCGGCGCGCCCTGAGTATCGATATGAGTATGGGGAGGGCGGACGAGACGTCTCCGTTGCGGGCCTTGTGCGCGGCTAGAGCCGTGAGGCTCGTGAGGAGGTTGGCGGATGGCTTGCGCGCCCCCTTGTCGTCCTTGAGGACGTACGTCTTCTCGTCGTAGATAGGCGGGTTCGGCAACGAGCTCTCGTTGGCCAAGGACAGCGCCCACTCGTGCACCCTGGCGGACGCGTCGGGCACGCCCTTGAAGTCGAGCCACGAGGCGTACTCGAGCGCGGCATCCATCTTCTGCTTCGGGGTGAAGCCCCGGGTGGTCAGGATCCGCATGTAGAATATCTCTGGCGGCTCGAAGGCGCGCTCGCAGTCCTTCTCGTGCGGGGCGCTCGGCGACCCGTGGGCGATGGGTTTCGGATTCGGGTTTGACGGGCCCATGACCTGGTCCGCCGGGAAGACGAGGCGGCGCGTCCTGTCTACGACCTGGTCATCGAGGTGCTCGGCGGCCTTCGCGCACAGCATCAGCGCCTCGTAGTAGCCCCTCCTCCACGGTTCGCTCTTGACCGACAGATCGTATCCTGACTTGCCGATGCCCTCGATCCACACTCCGCCCTCCGTCAATTCCTGCAGGCCCGCGCCGTCAATGTTGGGGTCCTCCAGTCTCTCCACCACGTTTTTCGCGTAGTTTCCGATCTGCACCCAGTCCGTATAGGGTACGTCCGTTCGTTCCGGAGCCCATTTGGCCAGTCTGAAGCGCATCCGCGTAAGGAACCCCCACTCGTGTGGCGTCGGGTATCTTCTCTCGAGCCATTCCTGCTGGACACTCCAGTACGCGACGACCGAGAACCCTAGGATGGCCCAGAAGTATACCGTGTACTTGCCGGCCGTCAACATCTCATAAGCGAGCCATCTCTTCCGCTCGGTCGTCAGATACCGGAACTGCTTATTTCTGGCTAGCGGGGAGGAGAGAAACGGCAGCTGTGGTCGGGTATGTGACGCGAGGTTCGTGTGTCTGGTGAATAACCGGCTCGCACCGGGAGATCTGAGGGGTCGCCGGACGAGGAGTCTTCGGCCTAGGGTGCGCAACTGTTGCATCTTGAGCATGGTCGTGGAGTTTTTGAGAAGCTCAAGGTTCAATCCGGGCGAGTCATGATGCAGCCATCACGCTGCGATCATCAGTAATTGCTTTCCACTCAGGTTATTTCAATCACGCTGGCATCACAGAAATTGAGAGACCTCATTCTCGAAGCGAAGCTGGACATCGATTGCGATAAAGACGGTTTCGATAGCGATAGCGTAGCGCATGCTATTCTCTTACCGAGGCTCTCCACATTGCATACTACACTCTTTACACATACCGCTTAATGCAATAATATCCATGCCGGGACGGTTGCCAATGGGCGGTTTGGGGTCGACTGAAGCACTTGTTGCAATCGTCTGAACATGTCTGGTGTCACAGCTGTCATATTCTGTTATCGTCACGTTTCTACAACCCTGCGACCCAAAGTTCCCAATGATCATACCGTTTTCTTCCTCTGCTGGTTAGAGCAGCCTGATCAGAGCACCTATCAACCATCCCCTCTTCGGCCTTTCCGCAGTCTACAGAGAAGAGGTTGCCTCATCCTTGAAATCAGAGCCCATCTCCAGCAGATGCCTTTTCGTACTTTGGCGCATTGCCCTTCGATACTTGACCGCAACTGCCGGGAATTGCGTGTCAACCGGGTTTAAAAATCCGCACCATGGCTGGGAAGCTTTGTTCACGATGATCTTAATCTTCTCGTCTATTGATCTTGGTATGTGAGCGCTGAAGTTGAGATGTCTCGCCGTATCTCTATTTGGCAGGGAGAGAATTGGCTGAATCTGTTCGGCGCCGTTGCTTACCCGGGTCAAGCTGACACCGGACTGCAAAGGCTCCGCGAAGGAAACTTCGAGGCGCCAGAAGGATTGGTCGCCCTGCGAGTCACGATGCAGACGGACTTGCCCGGAATGCAGTCCAGTGTTGTAGCTGGTCATGTTGCCAATGTACCTCTTAGATATTCCAACGATCTCCGGCCCGCAGGGCACATGATGAGGTTAGAGGGCTGCAGCGTTTCTGTATGTCGAGCTCCCCCCAATGGATATGACTTTTGGATGCGTATGTCCGTGCCACTTGACAATGACCTGAGTGCCGCAGTCGGACAAGCTCAAGTCATCCACGGCTAGGTCGTCGCCATTCATGTATACAGCTGAAATCGATTGATCTTGACTTGAGGATCAGTAAAGTTGAAACGGGTTACGACACTCGTGTAATGGCGTTCTCACCGTCTCGAAAGTTCCAGATAGCAATTTCGTGGGTATTGTCAGAATCAGATCTGGACCCATGCAGAGCTAAAATCGGCAAGCTCGGGTGCAATTTCCATCCGTTGAAGAAGCGGTAGGCTCTCGGTGAAGTGCAACCCAACTGGCTTAGAAACGCACACGAGGTGGCAGTGGGACAACCCGAGATCTCAAGCACTGCCAAAGTGGCAGCGATGTTGCTCACACCATTAGGAAAGACCGAAATACCCATTGTGTCATGATAGAGCAGATATCTACTACACTCACTGAATTCGAATCGAAACGTATATGGCAATGGTCTCTGTGATAATTGCTCGGGCCCGGCTCCTAACTGAAGCTCTTTGAGCCAGATAGATCTCAGTTTGTCGTTAAAATCCAATTGCACGGTTGTTGATTGGTAGCTGGGGGCTCCAGATGCTGGCTCAGAGGCGGAAATCCTATACACCGTGCGCAAAACCATGAACATTTCCAAGTTGTTTGGGTTCACGGGAGCTGGAAATGAGATGTCTAACTGCGTTCTCAGCTGGTCCGCTTGTTCAACGTGGTTCAATATACCCCGATTATCGCCGACCTTCCGTAAGAAATTCTGAGCCTGGAGCCAGACTTCTTTGTGTTCCAGAGGAATTATCTGATCGGTTTGGGGTTCCGGCACTCCCTGTGTAATATCCCACAGCTGGTATCGGGCAACCCAGCCAATACAGGCTTGCGACAGGGGCGAGATGTCTCTCGCCTGTTCGACAGTTTGCCACGTATTTTCAAATTCCCTGTAGTTGTAAGTTGTTCTGTTTATCTAACGAGGCCAATGATGAGAATGCTTACCTGCTAGTCCAAATGCTCAAAACCCCAAGGCGCGTGTCTTGAGAGCCACTAATCGAGACGGTGCACAAGGCTCTCTTGCTCTGTGACCATCCGATGGGCACTGTAGGGACCAATGAATTGACATCAACCGCCCTGGTCTTCAAAAGCCAACGGGACTTGGTGAAAGCAGTCACGTCGTGCCAGATATTCTCGGGTAAAAGTCGTAACAAGTCTCCCCAGTCGTAGTCAAATTTTCGAAGGTCGCAAGATAATTCCGTAAGGTCGTCCGATAATGTTGTGACATCATCGGGACCTGAAATGAATGGCTGTTTTCACGCCCATAACGCCCATGCGCTGATATTTGGGGGATTTCCGCCGCATATTGGGCCCTCAAGTAGATAGAGCGATTCGATCCAACACATGATGACCAGCTCTCCTCCATGAAATGCTTCAGTGTTGCGAGGATTTCCTGTATCCTTTCTTGCAACGTGGGATGGGTACATTCTAGCTCTGCTGACTTGAGATGCGAGTTCCAACGACAGCAAGCGTAGCGCAGAAACGGGTTGCTCTTTGCCAGAATACCCTTGTCTGCAGTCTGGAACATATTTCCGGACAAAGGCCTGCGCGGGCTATATAGGCGTATGTACCGAAGGCATGCTGCTGTTAGTTTGGTTTCAATCTCGCCTCTACACATGAAGAAGAAGTTATGGCCTGAAGGCTGGAGAACTCGAAGGCCTTTATTCGTGGCGGAGCCAAACCGTTCCAGAAAGAAATCGTTAACAGATCTGTGTATAAAGCGATAATATCGAACGTCATGCGAGCCTTTGCATAACTCGACCAGACTCGAGCGTTCTAGCAGTATACTCATCGAAAGAAGAAAAGTTCTCAACGAAGTCGTGCCGTGGAACTGAACTGGTTGTAAGAGTCTCAGGTTGATGAATGTAGTATGATGTGGTGAGAATATCGTGAAGTCCTAAAGCTTCCTGGCGATCGCTCTTGGAAAATAAGAGTCAAGCGAAACTTGTCTTGTCAACTCCCGCTAGTACGTTTCGGATTACTCAATAAAATTGATGATCTGGCAATACATCTGGTCGAGACTCTCTGGATAACGTAGGCTCTGGATATGTCGAAGGCGGACTAAGGGTGCGACATGGGGTGGAGCAATAATAGAGGAACGAAGCTATGAAAACATCAGTCTTGCCCACAAAAACATTCCATCGGCGCCAGCAACCATGTGTTCGACAAGTTCACTAAGATTGAACGATGCATTTCGAGGTAGCAGATTCTTATTAGCCAGTCAGTCTCCTGATTCGAGGTTCACAATAACGCCGTATATCGCAGCCATTGAGCGTCGTATCAATCTGGATCGACGGAACTGATTCTTTGGTAGCAAGTTGCATCATGCTCCAGATACTCGGACGGCTGAATATCAACGGCTTCGCCGAGGTAGTATGGAGACATGCATACAGGCCATCCAAGAAGTCGTCCATAACTTCGTTATCAGCACTGCATTCATCCACACCATCCAAGACGATGTAGATACTGCTGCAGTAGTTAATAGTGAAACTTGAAAATATCAAACATGACAGCTGTAGGCGCCCTAAGATGAGCTTGGTTCCCAATAGCCATAGCGTAACTCAATGCTTTCATATTTTTGTCGTGGCTTGAGGTCTGCTGGAACAATTGTGCCAGCAGTGCTCTGTGTGTGTTCCCAAGACGGTTTATTCCGGTTATGGAATTGCTGAAGAAGAAGCAAGCTACCACTGAGCTTTCCGTTGTAGTAGGCGTTGAGGCAACGAGGTCATCGATAACTAGACCTGCCACACCGACTTGTCACATCCAGGTTTTGGTACGATGGTGTCAGAGAACGTTATAGCAGGAAATCGAAGAGATGATTGGTGACTTTTGATGCAGAGGGCAGTCGAGTCCTCTCTCTCTTTTCATTAGACGAAATGATCATGATGCAGAATCTATATGCCGGTGCCTGCATCTCTGGCATCTCTGACCCGGTCCAACTCTTCAACGAAATGAGGCGGGTCAATGAAATCTAGTATGTCTCTGTAAGAGTAGCCTTCTGTGCATATATTAAGAGTCGATGAGCAGTGTTTGTTGAAAGAAGCTGTTATGACCTAGCGGTCTTGGCTACAACACAAACGGTCGGATCTCTAAAACCAGACCCGACCCAAGCCAAGAATTTACGTGACGAGCTCAAAGGTCTTGAAGTGCCAAGCACCTTGAGTTCCTTAAGCCATTACGAAAGCTTAAAGGACTTAAGGGCCTTAAGAATTTAAGCCGCTTAAGCACCTTAAGTTAAGGTAAGGATATATACGTTCGTTATCTTTATAATTTAGATAAATTATTAGCTTATAATATAACTTAATTACTTAAATTATTTTTAATAATTTATTATTATTTAAGGTAATTATCGTATATTTTATTACTTAACTTTTTAAGATATTATTATTAATATAAACTATACGATTTAGGTTTAATAATTAGTTAAACCGATTAACTATTATACATTATAAGCTTTTGTTTAATAATGTTGTTAAACTTTAAGTAATACCTTTAATATTATATTATTTAATAAGTAGCCCGCCTTTAAAAAACCCTTTTAGGTTTCCGAAGAGAATATTATAGGTTTTGTCAGCTAGCAGGGGGTGCGTCAGCACCTCATATACGGAAAGGCTCCCTTTGATCGGATGATATATATTCCGTTATTAGGTTACTTTAAAAGCAGTACGCGGTACGTGTAACGGCTAAGGGGTTTAACCAAGTTATATACAAGTTAAAGCTATCTAAATTATAGGAAATAACGAATGCATATATTGCAGATTGGATGTTTTTAGATAAGACGAATCCATCTTTATCCATATCGTATAGGTACATGGATGTCCTTAGATAAAACGAATTTATCCTTATTTATGTTACGTAATTCTGATCGGTAGTTATCCTTAATTTTGTCCCGACCGTATGCCTAAGTAAATAAGGTATTAGTTTATAATACGATTTTTCCCCTTTATAATTTTTGCCTTTAAAGATTTTCGAATTTGGTAAGTTTTTATTATTATTATTATTATACTTATTATGTTTAAGAGAATTATTAAAAAGATTATTAAACCGCGATAACGTTTTGATTAAAAAATGAAACGTAAGAAATTATCTTCCGGTATCGAAAATTTTGGTTTCGAAATTATGTTTTATTTTGCGTATTTCGTACGAAAGGAAAAATATGTTATAGCGGAAAACGTGGTTTGTTATCAAAATTATGTTTTTTATGGGCGGAGTTATAATGGTTCGAGTATCCCGATTAATTCTTTGCATAATATTTTGCGGAAAAAGGAACGTTTAAAACGTAAGAAGGCTTTTACCGAAAAACGGCTTTTTTAATCGTAAAAAAAGATAAACAAGGCTTTAAAACGTATGAATAAAACTATAGCTCGTTTATGGCGGTTACGTTAATAATAAGAGTTCCTTCGTATTAAGGGTATCGAAATGATTAATCGTAATCTGTAATTATTGGATGAATTAAAAGAATAGGAAAAAGTTAAGGTAAAGGCCGTTACGTAGGCCGTTCAGGCTGCGGGGGTGGCCGACTTATCTGGTTCCGAAACCGTTAATTGGTCTTTTCCGTCGGACCTTAATTGGGAAGTTATCTTGAATGCTGCCGGTTTTGCTGGTGAAAGCTTTTTAACAGGCGTTGGGCGTTTATAAGATTCTTGGCGGATTCCCAGATATTTTCGGAATCTGGGTAAAACCTTTATTTAACCAGATATTGGGTAAGTCCGTTTTTTTTGCGTATGTTTAGGATTTCTTTTACCTCGTATATTAATATATCTTTTTCTGACTTTTTTTATATCCTATATTAATTTTGATAGTATCTGCTGTTAATTCGAATAAGGAAACGTAAAAGATTAGATAGAGTTTAATTTTGGGGGGTAGTTTTAATTAATAATTGTTTTTTGAAGTTTTCTTAATAATCTTATATAGGTTAATATATTTAAAGTTCAGTTTTTTATTTGGTTATTTGGTTTAGATGTTTTTGGTGGTTAGGTAAACCATCTTCTTCTTCCGGAAAGTTAATCCTTTTAACCTTTTTTAGTTGTAATATTTCCTTATTTAGTTACGTACGAATTTAAGTTCTATCTTTATTTTTGCGTATAATTATTTAAGTTGTTTTAATGTAAGGATTGTTTTAACGTTAATAAGGCCTTCGCGTATATTTTTACAAACTTTTGGTATAAAACCGAAATTGGCGTTTGCTAGGGTCGTTTTAATGTTGTTATAATAGCTGGTATTGTAGGCTAGCTGCGCGATAGGTAGCTTCTGGACCTAATCGTTCTATTCGTAGTTAATATAATATCGTAAGTAAGTCTTTAATGTTTGGTTAATTTTTTTTTTGTCCGTTTGTTTGGGGTCTAAATGCGTTAGATAATTTGTAATTTAAGTTTAATTATGCTATAAATCCTTGCCAGAATTTTAAAGTAAATATCGTTTTTTTATTTAAAATAATTTTTGTTGGTAATCCGTATATTTTTAAAATATGCTTTAAAAAATATAAGTTATTTATTTTGCGTTTATGTTCTTATTATATAGTAAAAAGTAAAAACGTTTTGTAAATGGGTTAACGATTACGAAAATATTATCGTAATATATACCCGTAATTGGGTCTTTTAAAAATAAAAGCTTAATAATGAAATTAAAAGTAATCAAGTCTTATGGTCGCTTAACGACTAGTAATGGCTGTAATTTTCCGTATGATTTATGTCGTCGAGTTTTTACCTTATTGCAAATATGGCATTATTATCGTATTTTCTTTATTACTGATTTTATTTTAGGAAAGTAATAAGTACGTTATAATCGTTCTAGGGTTTTATGGATTCCTGGGTATCCGTATAATTAATGTTCGTATATATCTTTTACTAGTAGTTCCTGGTATTCTTTTAGGACTTATATTTTTTCTATTCTTTGGTTCTTAAGTAAATTATCGTTATATTTCTGGATTTTCTGATGTAAGTTAAGGAGTGTTATTTTGATTATTGCTATTTATCGTGGTTATAAATATCCTTTTGGCGTAATGTCGAAGATCTGATGGTTAACCTTAATTATTTTTTCCTCGAGGTCTGGTTTCCGGCTAAGTGCGTTTGTTCTGCTATTTTTTAATCCCTTTTAGTAGATAATAATAAAGTCGTATTCTGCTAGTTTTTCGGCATAACGTAATTATCGTCTTGTAAGTTCTTTAGTGGTGGTAAAGCGGGTAAGGTTTTTGTGGTCGGTATATACCTTAACCTAATATAAGTTTCTTTTAAGGTAATATCTAAATTTTCGGAAGGTTTTAAAAATGGCCATAAATTTTTTATCGAAAATGGCGTAATTTAATTTTACTCCCTTTAACTTATAAAAATAAAAGGCGATAGGGTATAAGTGGCCTTAATCGTCGCGGTATCTTGTTATTACGTCTAAAGCGTAATTCGAAGCGTCGGTTTTAAGCTTAATTAAACGGCTTAAGTTATATATAACTAATACTGGCTCGCTGGTAATCGCATCTTTAATTTTTTGAAAAGCTATTTCCGTTTTTGTTATCCAAACGAACTTATTTCCTTTTTTTATTAAGTTAGATAACGGTATAACTATCTTGTTAAAGTTTCGAATAAATTTTCTATAGTAATTAGCGAATCCGAAAAAGGTTTGTACTTTTTTAACTATGGTAGTTGCTTTTCATTTTTATACTGCAGCAATCTTTTTGGGGTCCATTTTAATGCATTCTGGGATAATTATATATCCTAAAAACTTTACTTTTTACGTATAAAACCGGCTTTTCTTATTATTAACTAAAAAGTTAACGTCTTATAAGGCTTAAAAAACTGTATAAACGTATCCTATATGTTCCTCTTTATTTCTCGAGTAAATAAGAATGTCGTCGAGGTAACAGATAACAAAGATATTTAAATATTCCCTAAATATGTAATTAACCATTCGTTAAAAGGTTGTTGGTACGTTCGTAAGTCTGAAAGGCATAATAAGGTATTTAAAAAGTTCGTACTTCGTTTTAAAGGCTGTTTTCTATTCGTATCCTGGCTTGATACGAATCTGATTATATCCTTTTTTAAAATCTAGGCTTATAAACTAATTAATTTCGTAAAGGCGATTTTTTATTTCGTTAATTAGGGGTAACGGTATTCTGTTTTTAACCGTAATATCGTTTAGCTATTTGTAGTCGATAATTAAACGTAATTTTCCGTTTTTTCTTAATATAAAAAACATAAGGTATCCGGCTGATAAACTAAAACGTCGTATGTAACCTTTCCGAAGCTTATTTTTAAGGTATTTACGTAATGCCTATAACTTTATCTCGTTAAGGTTGTATATCGGATAAAATCTGGTCGATGTCCCTTTCTTAAGGATTATCTTATAGTTTTATTCGTTATGTTTTAGTAATTTTATCTTAAGTTCTTTTCGAAATAGTTGTTCGTATTTATAATACTGTAAAGGTACGTTAGCCATAGTTTTTGGCTTTAGGGGCTGATGCTATAAGTAATCGTTTATCTTTCGCAACTTTATTTTAATCATAACGATAATACGTCGTATTTTTTTTATAATGCTTTTGTTCTTTTTTATATTTTGTTTTTATGGGTAATAAGGTTTCTGTTATATCTTTATACCTGCATTCGTTACTATCTTTAATCGAATATTAAGATCTTTTCGTATCTTATATCTTTTTATCGAATGGATATAAAGCGAACTTTACCTAGTTAGTTATCTAATCGATTAAGGGGTTGTATTAGTATAGCCATAATTTTCCGAAAATCATATTATAATTCCTTATCGGAACAATATCGAAGTTTGCTATCTAATTTCGTTTATTAACGAAGATCTCGAAGTAATTAATTTTGCGGCTGATTTTTCCATTATCGTAGGTAAATGCCTGACCTTCCGCGTTCTCGGTAATATAAGGTTTTATCTTTTCCTTCCATGGTAGTCGAAATTAATTAACCACATCCGGCGTAATATAGTTGCCTTTTATTATTCCGTAGTCCATAAATACGGTAAATTAATATGTCCTAATTCGTACTTATAAGGTAATAAGGTCGTTTTTGGTTTTTATCGTCGCGTTTAAAACCTTTTTAGGAAGTTTTTACTGGCTTTTCCGGGTTTTATCATCTTACGGCTTTTTTATAGGTGGCGTTCGTCTTTTAACTTATTTTTTAACGCCTTAATGCGCTTTTGATTTTGTGCGTTAAGGGCCTTTAATTGTTTTAATTATCCTTTCTGTTTACGTAAAGCGGCTTTAAGTAAAAGGATTTGCGTCTGGAAGTTTTTTTTTGGTAATGTACTTTAATTCGGGATTTTTTTATCCCTTCTGTCGTGCTTGGAACTGGGCGTCGTATTGCCTTATGTTTTCGTTTTTTTTCTTTATTTCGTATTTAATTTTTTGTCGCTTATCCGGGTTATCCGTAAAGGTTAAACGGAAGTTTAAGTTGTTAATTATTTTTAAGGATGCTTTTATATTTATTTAATGAATTTATTCTTTTTTTTTTTTTTGTAATCGTACTAGTCGTAATAGCATATAAGGTTTTCGTTAGGGCAATTCTTTCCTTTGGGCCAACTTATTGCTGTTATAATAATATTAATAATATTTTCCGAGGCGAAGGTTTTTAGGTATTTATATTACCGTTAGTTCCTAAGATCTTTTTCAGTCTGATTATAAAATCGAATCCTTGGTTATACATCCGCGTAAGTTATGTTTTAATATACCGTTTTCCTTCCATATGTTTCGGGCAATAGGTACGTTTGTATTGGATAATATAAAATTTCCCATATCGATCCGGTTGTTCTGGTAATAGGTTCTTATCTTAACCTTGGTATTCTTTGATTTATGCGTTTAATTCCAGTTATTCGTACCGTTATCGCCGTTTTTTTTTGGGAACGGGAAAGTAGCTTATCCTTTAAAAGCTCCTTTTATCCGTCGTGCTCCTTTAGCTATTAAGTTACTGTAAATCCTATAATAAGGGTTCGTTATTCTTAAATAGCTACTTAGGATAACCTTTTTACTTCCTATAGTCCCTATTATGCTTCTTTAAAAGGATTATAGTTATCCTTAATTTTAATTATGTTAATTAACTTATTATCATTTTCTTGGTTATTTTAAAGGGGTCCCTGAGAAACTGGTATCCAGGTATTCTGTCGTAGCTTTTTAGGCGCCTTGTATTAAAAGGCCTTATATCCCATTTTGTTGTAATTAAAGCACTTAATAATACGCGGGTCGTGCTATTATACTGCGCCTAATTCCATAAGGCCTGGTGCCGTTCTATGGGATGTATTAGTTCCTCGTAAAATGCTGGTGTTAGGGGGGTGCCTTGGTTTGTTGTTTTGTCGGTCCTTAAAATGTCAAGTTCTCCAGGCGTACTGCTGATCGTCGATTTTAACTGCCATGGCGATATAGTTTACCAGCTTTTCGGGGCGTTCATTTTTGAATAATTCTTTTTATACTTCCTTTTTTAGGCCGTTAAAAAATATAGCCATTAATACCTTTTATCCCCAATTAATTTTCGAAGCTAGTTAAATAAAGGAGTTACCGTATCTAGAAGTTAATCTTTTTTGCTTTAGATCTTTAATCTTTTTAACCTTGGTTTTTTCGTTTATTATTTTAAATGCCTTTTTTAATTTTTCCTTAAATCTTTCGTAATCGTTATAAATGTTCGTAATTTCCGCGGACCTTTATTGGGGCGGTTTGGTAACCCATTCGCGGAAGGTAAGCTTAAACCAAGTGGCTGCGTTTCCGGTTAATTATCCTATAGCGAACTAGATTCGAAAGGTAGGCGTTGCGAATTTAATAGGGAAGTACTTAAAGTAAGTACGGCATTCCGTAAGGAATTATTGTAACTTAGTGGTAGTTCCGTTAAAAGGGGTAGGCTTAGTAAGCTTTAAAACTTTTCCGGGTTTTTATTATGGGCCGTTTAAGTAGGCTATGCGAGTTGGGTTAGCTAATCCGGCTAATCGGGCTGCTTTATGCTTGCTTATTTTATTAGTTCGATTTTTTAGGTTTTTAGTTGCTTGCGAGTTTTTTCGAGCGTATTAATAAGCTCGATCTTGTTATTAGTAAGCTGCGTAACCGCGTTAATTAACTAGTTAAGTCGTCGTAAGGCTTCTTCCTGGGAAAAATTAGGTCGAATCTTTTCGTTATCGGAATTTATGGGGTTATTTTTGAGTACTTAAAAGGTTTTTTTAAAGGCAGGTTATTTGCTAGATAACATAATGTTAAGGGTATTGCTTAAAGTTTGATAATATTGCTAAATAATAGCTTATAACGTATAACGGCTAAAAAGTTTAACTAATTATTAAACCTAGTTATACGGTTTATGTTAATAGTAATATCGTAGAAAACTAAGTAATAATACGTTTAATAATTACGTTTGGTAATAACAAATTGTTAAAGGTAATTTAAGTAATTAAGTTATATTATAAGTTAAAGTTATTTAAATTATAGGAAATAACGAATGTATATATTGCAAATTGTATATCTTTAAATAAGACGAATTTATCCTTATCCATATCGTATAGGTGCATGGATGTCCTTGGATAAGACGAATCCATCCTTATCCACATTATGTAAGTGCATGGATGTCTTTAAATGAGACGAATCCATCCTCATCCATGTCACGTGATCCTGGTCGGTAGTTGTCCTTAGTCTTGTCCCGACCGTGTGCCCAAGTGGGTAAGGTGTTGATTCATAACAGTACGACAGCATACGCAACTAGCCTAATATAACAACATAATTAATATCCCTTATATCTGACAATTAAAAGTCTCATTCGCTTAATTCACGTATATATTAATGGCAATCATCTATATCTTTCAATAATAACAATAATAACCGTATCGTTGACATCCGTAATCATCTATTATAGTCCTAAAAACTGGGGTCGCTTTAAAGGCGAATTCCAATCTAAAGCGTACGCGCTTAGTATTTGGCGTTATATCGACCCTAATCAAAATAATCCAGGGTCTATCGAACCTATAAAACCCGATATAACTACCTATTTAAAAAAACGACTTCGTTAAT
Organism: Monosporascus ibericus; assembly: GCA_004154915.1. Classification (NCBI taxonomy): domain Eukaryota; kingdom Fungi; phylum Ascomycota; class Sordariomycetes; order Xylariales; genus Monosporascus; species Monosporascus ibericus. Next base: position 139,481 of record QJNU01000003.1, read on the forward strand.
CGACATAAACGGCTAATTTATCTTCCGAAGAAATTATATATGTCGAAAACGTCGATCAAATAAGCTGTTCGATAAACACCTTTAAAATAATTACCGAAGGTAAATAAGCCTATACTTAAAACTTTGCGACATATACTTACGAAAAATCGAAAGTACGAAAATTTTTATAAAAAGATTAACGACCTTACGAAATAAGTTTTAAAGTTTATATTTTTAACGATTAAAAAAATAAATCTTCATTTAAGGAAAGACTTACGAAAGTAATACGTTAAGCTAGTTAAATGTAACGAACCTGTCATACATCCACCTGGATGTATGAGCAGTATTCGAAATGAGGTCTTGATTTGCAGGTAACAATAAGGCGAGGGATGATTTACTAAAGGTCTTGTTCGTTAAAGAGGTTTAAGAACTTTTCCCTCAATCGGAGAACGGTGCAGTTACCTCTAGTTAAGAGCTTAGATTAATAGTTAAGGAGCGAAACTAAGTAAGTGCTATTTACATAGGAAACCGGTTCGTTATATATTTAACTGTTATTAAGCAAGTATATCGTGGATTTATGTGATTTATATAATTTACGTAATTTAGTCCAGATTACCTAGATTACCTAGATTAATTAGATCATTGCTTTAGGAGGCCAAGCCTTTTAACCGAGGATTAGCCGTAGCAGCCTTACGCTAGTCCTTAAAGGCAAGTTTTAATAGGAACCTTTATTTCTATAACATTATTTCCCCTTTTTAAAAATCTTCATCCTAAAGATAAGAACCGTAAGTGGCCATTTTTGTTTATTAAAGAAAGTTTCCGGGGATTTTAAGCTGACTTTATTATAACAGGCCGTATTCAAAAAAAAAAAAAAAAAAAAAAAAAAAAAAAAAATCGTTTGCTTTAACGCGAAGTACGCGATAACCGTACAGACTTTATTAAAAAATTCGGTTCCAAGGTTATCTTTTATTTGAACTGCATTCGTCTCGAGGAGCCTAACTGCCTTTTTGTATTTGACATTTCCAGTTACGGATGTTATACCCGTCGTTAACGCTTAGCCTATAACGTACTGGATATAAATTCGTTAATAAAAATCGGGGAAAAATGCGAACGTTTGCAAAAAGAGCAGCGCGAAACGGAAAACGAACTTTTAACGTATTAGGAGGCGATAGAGAAAAAGCGTTATAAATAAAATGAAAAATCGTTAAAACTTATTAAAAGGCTGAAACAATTGCGTTTTTAATAAAAGGGTTTGAAAAAGAAAGCCGTAACTATCTTAAAAGAAGGGTACAAATTAAACCAATTGGAAAAATAGGAGAAGTTGGAGGAAAAATAGCGACGTATGGAAACGGAATAAGCGCGGCTTATCTCCGAGATAAATGCCATTACGGAAGCGTTTACTTTTTTCGATTAAAACGCCGCGAGTTTGGATTTAAGCGGCGGACCTTTGTTACCTACGACTTTAGCTATACTGGAGACGGTCGGTCAGGATTCTGCCGGTGGAACGTCTTAACCAGGTCCATCGTATTCGTTAGGTGGTTAAGTGGTTCTTAAGTGTTTTTTTCGTATAAGTATCCTTTTTATTTAACTAAGTACTGAATTTTATTTTTGATTATTTTGGAGTTTAGTATCCTTTCGACTTTGTACTTATTATCGTCTTTTTCGATTTCCAAGCTTGTTTTTAACGGGGCGTTTTTAAGTGTTGGTTTAAACAAGGAAATATAGAAAATAAGGTATATTTTCATTATTTTAGGTAATAACAATCGGTAATTAGTTTTGGAAATAACCTTATTAATCTTAAATGAATTAAGTTTTTTAAAGTCGAACTTATTATTAAGTGTTTTGGTTTTAATTTGTAAGATATTCGACGTTACGTTTTGTTTTTAACGTAATAGATAGACCTTATCTTTTTTCGCTGAAATTAATCTTTTAATTCTTTTCTTATTATAGTACTGGGACATTTTTTGCTGGAGAAAATATAACTTGGCTCGTAAACGGGATTATATCGGTTTGATTTCCGTTACCATTATTTTTGTTCGTAAAGTTATGATAGTGATTATAAGAATCTTATGTACCGGTTATTCTGGTCGTTAGGTTATTACCTTATGTCCGTATACAGCTATATAAAGGAAAATGCTTATATTTTTATTAGTAGACGTATTATAGGCCACTTACGCCAATAATAACAGCTTTACGTAATTATCTTGTTAATAGTTAATATAGTTTCGTAAATATTATTTTAAGGTTTAGTTTAGTCGTTTTATTTAACCATCTGTCTGTAGGTAATAAGGTATTAAGAACTTAAGTTTAATACCTATCCGTTTAAAAAAGCTAATACCAAACTTGGATGTAAAAAGCTTATTTCGATTAGAAATAATTTTTTCTGATACTCCATATTTGTTAAGGTAATGTCGGATAAATGCATAAATTAATTGCTCTGCCGTCGCAGTTTCTTAAAAAGGTAAGAAGTACCCATATTTGGTAAGTCTGTTAACGATTACCCAAACTCCGTTATATTCGACTTTAATAACGGGATTTTTAGATAAAGAAAGGCTGGTGATAAAATCTTATGGTGTTTATGCTTTATTAGGAATGTCGGTAAGTTGTAGTAATCTATAAGGTTTATAACGTGCTGCCTTGGCCTTATTATATATATTACAATTTTTGATAATTTTTTTAATTATTCGGCGCAGTTTTGGGAAGTCGTATTTCTTTTATAGCCGTCGGGTGGTTCTAAAGATTTTTTGATGTTCGTGTAATAGGTTTTCGTAAAATTCCTTTATAAATTGTTCGTTTTAATCTTTAGGTACGTAAATCTTGCCACGGTACAGTAGCTGGTCTTTTAGTTATCCTTTTAGCTGCTAAACTTCCTTTTTTCGTTCGCGTTATATAAGTTTCGGAATCGTATTAAAAGTTTAAGGGTTGGTTTTTTTGGGATCTTGCATAACTATACCGTACTATCCTGGTTATATCGTAATATTTATATGCTTCATTTAGGGATTTTAAGATTATAATTACCTTTACGATTAAGAATATCCGCCTAAATATTTTTTTCCTTTAATATAATGTATTTTAAAGTTAAACCTTATTAAGAAAATTATTTAAGTTTTATATCGTTTGTTTAATTTTTATGCCTTTATAAATTAAGTAAGGTTTTTATGATCGGAATAAATATTAAACGGTTCTTTAGTTTCGTTAAAAAAGGGTTCCCATTTTTAATAGCGTTAATAATTACTAATAGTTCTTTATTATAAATCGGGTATTTAAGTTTTGTATCTCGGAATGCTTTCGAATAATAGGCTATTAGGTACTATTTGTTGCTATCCTCTAGCTATTTTAAGACGGTATTTCATACGTAATTTAAGGCGTTTATTTTTAGGCGTTTTTTCTTATCTACATTAAGTAATCTTATTATAAGTCCATTAATAATTGCATCTTTTAAGATTTAAAACGTTTTCTTTATATTTTTCAAGAACTTAAATTCTTTTTTAACGTACTTTTTAATAATTAATTTCGTTAATAATTCAACTATATTTCCGTATCCCTTAATTAAGTTACGTACGTAACCCGTAAATCCTAGAATTTGCCGGATGTCGGTAACGGTTATCTTATTAAGGATAAGCCAATCTATAATTAATTTTATTTTAAAACGTTAAATCTAAATTTGGCCGGAGGTAAATGTATATCCTAAAAAGTTTAGCTTTTATATATGCCATACGTTTTTAGCTGGATTAACTCGGATATTTGCCTTATTTAAAGTTTGGAATATTTAAACGATATGCTTTTTATGCTTTTCCAAAATCTCCAAATAAATAAGAATGTCGTCGAGGTAAACAAATATAAACTTATCTAAATACTTTCGTAAAATGGTTATAATTAAACGTTAAAAACTAGCGGAAGTATTAATAAATCTTATAAGCATTACTCGGTATTCGTAAAATCTATATATTATTTTAAATGCCGTTTTTTATTCTTTTCCTTTAATCATTTTAAAACGGTAATAACCGTCTTTAAAATTAAATATAATAAACCATTTAACTTTGCTAACTTTTTTTTAGTATATTTATAAAAGTTAAAAAATATTTATTTTTAATCGTAATATTGTTTAGCTGTTTATAATCGATAACTTTTCTAAAAACCAGATCTCCGTTTTCCTTAATCTTTTATTTTCCATCTTGAGTTTTTAACATTATAAGGACGGGATATTTAGTAGAAAAGTTAAAAGGTCGAATATATTCTTTCTTTAAATCGAATTAAATGGTTTTTTATAAGGCTTTTAACTTTTTAAGGTTTATATAATAAATTTTATAAAATTATGATAATATCCTTCTTTAATAGGTATTTGGTAATCCCATTATCTATATAATAATAACTCGTGGTTTTTTTTATCCTTAAATAATTTTTTAAATCCTCGATATTCAGGTAGTACTATTCCGGCTTAATCTAGCATTTATACCTTTTTAATAATATAACAAATTTCTTATTCGGCTTCTTTAAGTGGTTTTTTATTATTTTCCCAGGAAAATATTTAATATTTCCAGTTAATATATAGATTGCTGGTTTTAAATTACGGCATTCCCAAAATAATATCATATCCGAAAATGTTGGCAATATCCAGCGAGATTCGTTTTTAATATCCTTAAATTTAAATAGGAAGTTCTTTAATTTTTCGCAAAATTCGTCCGTTTTTATACTTAAATAAGTTTCCGTTTACCGTCCGTAACTTATAAAACTTCAGCTTATATCTTTAAGGAACTTAATATATTTTTGCCGTTATGGGAAAGATAAAATTGCTTTCGGCTCCTATGTCGATTATAGCTTTAAATATGCTGTTTTTATATTAAAATGAAATTTTAATCTGGCTGCGTAATACCTTTATTACCTCGCATAAGGTTTTGTAAGTTAGGACTCCTTAATGCCTTATTTTCGAAGGCCTTTAGCGTTTTTTAACTTATGGTAATATCCAACCTAAGAAAGTCTCTATTCGCGTATCTTTCGAACAGCATATTTAATACATTAATCGTTCTTGCATTTAAACCACGTTTTCTTGCCATATCTACATTCGAAAGTAACTATTTTCTTTAGGCTCAACCTTTAATCTTATATCCTTCGAATTATAAAGTTAAAGGTACGGACCTCCGAAAAGAAATTCCCACATTTAAAAGTTCATGTTAAATATATAACATCGGGAAGTAGTATAAACATTCTTACAATATGGCCTTTTAACTTTATTCTGATTCGGGATGTAAATAACAAAACCTGGGGTATTCTGGTCATCGGGAAGTTTTTATGCATTTGCATTTATTATTTAATTGAGTAAGTATCTTTTCGTTTTATTTAAGCTAAAAGTTATTATCTTTTTTAGCTTTAAAATATACGAGATAATCGTCGATGTAATAAGTAATAAAATGTAATAACTTATGCTGATTTTTTCGGGATTTAATATATACCGTATACTTAAAAAGCTCGCAAAGTTCTAGGGATAATTATCCGTAGTTGCTGGCGTCGGGTCAAAACTGACCATTTTCGTCATACATCTTATATAAAGATATATCAAGATAACAAAAACATCCTAACTTTATAGCTATCCTAAAGGCCATTTATCCGGGGTAATACTTGCAGGCTCTAGCTTTAAAGTCCTGGCAAATAGGGCAATCCTTATATTCTGGGATGTCGTTCTGGATTTGAATGGTAATGGCAATAGTAAATTCTGGCTGGAAAGAAATCGAACTAATTTCTTTCTCTTCCTTTTTTGCCTTATTGTCTGTTTTCTGTTTAACCGTTTTGGTTTTTTTAAGGTTAAGAAATTTTTTTCTTTTTAAAGTTTTTTTTAATAAGAATTTAACATTTATTTTTAAAATATCCCTTTTTATCATAATTAAAATATTTAATATCGGCTTTGTTTTCTTTTTAAATTTCTTTAAAACGGTATTTATTTCGTTTTAAAATTTGCCTTTATTTTTTAATTTAGTTATTAAAGCCTTTAGCGTTATTTTATTTATTAATTTCTTTTTTTTTTATAAAATACCGGTTAAAAGTATGTCGGTTAATAACAATTATTTTATCGGTATACTTTTTAAAATTTTTTATTTTAAATACTATATATATTTTATGCTTAATTTAAAGTTTTAAGTTATCGTAATAAAAATAAAATAATGCATTCTTTAATAAATTAAAAATTATAGTTAAATAGTTAAGTTTTATCGTATATTTTATGGTTAACTTAATTTAATAATGAAAATAGAATTATTTTATAGCGTATTATTCTTTATTTAAATTTTTAAACACAATTTATATCCGAGTTTTAAAATATTTATAATCGTTAAAAATATAATTAATTATATTTAAGGATTTTTCGGGGTAATTCTTTAAATAATCCTTTATAATAAATTCGAACTATTAAAAAATTCGTTTAATAAATAACTAAAAAAATAATTTTTTTTTTAATAATCCTTTATTAAGGAATTTTAATAAAACTTAAAATAAATTTTAACTTAAACGAAAAAACTTTTTATATTTATAATTTTATCGTAAAATCTTAAGGTAATTAATTTGTAACCCTTAATTTCCGGCATTCCGTAATAACTAGAAAATAAGATAATAACTTTGCGATACCGATTTAGGCGGAATAATAAAGGTGTTAAAATTCTTTCTTTTATTCTTTTAATAAATTAAGCTATTTCTTTAAGGCGTTAAGGTTTTTCCTTTTTATCTTTTTCTAGGGCTTGGATTTTAGGTAATAGGATTTCCATTTTTTCCTTAAGGGAAAACCTTTTTTTTCTTTTTAAGCTTTAAGGTTTTTAAATTATTAATTTTTCTTCCTTTTCCGAATTTCCTTAAACTTTAATAATATTCTGTAAAGCCGGGGTTAAATATTAGGGCTAAAAAGAAAAAGGTTTTTTTCACATCGAATTATAAAAGGCATAATATTGTTAATTAATTAAAAAACTTTTTCGATAAAAGGTAAATTATTTATTTTAATTATTAATCCTTTATTAACTTATAACAAGAATTAAGTATATTATTTATTTTTAAATAATATTTTATAATAATATTTTTATTAAGTTTAAAAAACCTTATACCCGATTAAGCTTAAAATTATCAAAATAGAACGAATTTATTATATATTTTCGTTAAGTTATAAGTAATATCCGAAATAAGGTTTTAATTTCTAGGTAATAATAAGGTAAAAGATAATTTATTAAGGATTTTATTCGTTAAAAAAGTTTAAGCATTTTCCCCTTAATCGGAAAACGGTATAGTTACTTTTAGTTAAAAGCTTAGATTAATAGCTAAAAAACGAAATTAAGTAAATGCTATTGATATAAAAACCGGTTCGTTATATATCCAACTGTTATTAAGTAAGTGTGTCGTAGATCTATGTGATCTATGTAATCTACGTGATCTAGTTCAGATCACCTAGATCACCTAGATCAACTAGATCATTGCTTTAGGAGGCCAAGCCTCCTAACCGAGGATTAGCCGTGGCAGCTCCACGCTAGTCCTTAAAGGCAAGCCTCAACAGGAACCCTTGTTCCTGTAACATTAAATTAAATAAGATATACGATAATAGGCTATTAATTAATACTTAACGAAAGTACCGCGAAAAGCTAAGGCAAACCTCGAGGTTCGTAAAAAGGCTAAACGAATAAATTATAAAATAATAAAGAATTATGATTTAAAGATAACAATTTAATATCTTAAAAACGAAAATAACGATTATATAGATAAATAACCTATATATAGCATTAGCTTTTATTATTAGGACATAAACGACAACCTTTTAAAAAAATAAAAAAGGTTAAAATCGAAAACGGAATGATTAATTACCAAAAAATAGTGGCTAACCTTTTAAATTATTAAAGTATAAGCTAATTACCGTTTATATTACGAAATATTAAGATAGCGTTGTTAACGTTTTATAAAACTTTTACAAACTTATTTAATTAAAACGATCCTAATTAAGAAAGCCTAAAAATATTTATCTTCGATTACGTAAAAAAAACCTTAAAACGTGAATCGAAATAAGGTAATTATAAAAGTTTATACTCGGACCGAAACATTAATAAACGAAAGCGCGAAAAGATAAACGTTTAAGATATACGATATAAAATTTATTTAAGCTTTTATTATAAATTATCTTAATACTTTAATATGTTCCTTAATAAAACTTTAATTAACGTCCGTTTTAATAACGAAATGATAAATTTAATTTATTAACAATTTAACTTCGATTAAAACTTTTTAAAAAAAGTTAATCGCCTATTAAAAGGTATAAAAAAGTTAATTATAAAAACAGATTAAGTTTTAAAAGAAGTAAAATAAATTCTAGCGTATTTTTTAATAATTAATTAATGCGGCGTTATAAATATTTCGTTTTACTCTTTAAAAAGTTTATTTATTCTGGATTTAAAGTTTACGATATATATTTTTAACCTCATTAACAGGTTTTTAAATTATAAAGATAACGATTTAAAGTAACGGAATATAAGTAAAAAACAATTTTAGCCCGATTAAAAGTTCCGAAAAAGTAAATATATTACTTTAAAACCTTAAGGGCCTAAAAGCGTTATGCTTATATAACGTGGTTTACTGCGAAAATTTCGCATATAACCTGATATCTTTCCGGCAGCTCCGAAAAAAATATTATTAATAAAATAACTGGAAAACTAACAATTTTATTCGAAATAAGTATAATTAAATGGTTATTACGTTAATAAATAAATTTAATTAATTGGTTATCGAAAGTATTAACGTAACAGTTACTTATATAACTTTGGTAATTTATAAACGAAATATTAATTCGTAAATAACGAAATTATTACGAATCGATAACGGTATTATGTAATATTTATAATTAAAATACCTAAAACCTGAAATAATCGTAGAATTATAATCTCATATTAAGGAAATTCGATTAAAAGGTTTTATAATAATCGAATATTAAACATATAATAAAACAAAAGCAAAAAATTTAATACGTCGCGAACCTCGAAAAGGAATATCCCGATCAAAATAAAAAATTGCCGTTAATTTCACTAATTTCGAAAAAGACCTTAAAGGATATAAATACGTTATATTCGCAACCGATAAATACTTAAGCTTTATTTAAAATATTTACTTTAAGAACCGAAAATAAGATATATTAATTATAACGCTTTAATACTTTTTAAAAATTCTAAAAAGTTAAGATACGATTTCCCTATACGTAATCGAATATAATAACGAAATCTTAAAAAGTTTCTAACTTAAACATACTTTTTAATCGCTTCCTTTTAATATTAAACTTAAGCCCTTAACACTATACATCCAGGTTTAAAACGGGAATACAAAACGTTTAAAAGGTATAATTAAGGAAAGAACAATTACGATACGAAATGGCATTAAGTTACCCGCATTTTTAATTATATACATCTTTAAAATAATAATTTATCTATGTAACCGTACTCTTAAATACGCTTTTTTTAACAAACCCCATATAAAGTTTATTATACTTACCTAGCGTATAAAAATGACGTTACAGTACTTAATCAAAAGCCCTAATAAGCCCACTTTTAAACTTATGGCTATATAACTTATGTTATAACGATTACCGCCATAAAAGAAAATAAAGATTTTAAAAATTAAATCCTAAGGTATAAATTAATTTCCTTATCAGTTATCGATTTACGAATATTTACGAAATATAAAATCCGTTAATTAATGAGGTTATTACTATTCGAAACGTTTAATTTAACGAAAAAGTTATCTTTTTTAAGCAATATTAAAAACCTAAAAGATAACTTTTTATACGTTATAAAAAACGAATTATAAAAGTTACTTTAATAAGTAAAAATACTTAATTAGGCGAATAATTACTTAGTACATATATAAAAGCAAAACAAAACCATAAACGAAATAATTTAGCTACCGGTTAAACAAAAAGGATAACTTTAAAATAATATAAACGTTAAAAACGTACGAAATAAGAAAGAAATAAGCTTACTTGCATAAAATTAATCACTTTTATATAACCGTTATATTCGAATTATTTCCGTCTCTTAAGCTATTACAGTTATTAACTTTTACTTTAATAGTTATTACGATTATTACGTCGGCGGAAAAAATAAAAGTACCCTTACGTTTGTATTTTATTATTTAACTTAAAGTGACGGTAAAAAAACGAAAATATCTTACGGGTTATAAACGTAAGTTCCTTATATATTTCGAATCGAAATAATATTATTCGAAACGATTATAAGGTATAAAAAGCCGTTTTTCATATAAAACGGTTAACCTATTTTATAAAAACGATCGATAACCGGCCGGTAAATTACGGAAATTTAAGGAAGATAATTACTTAAAATACGTACCATCTTAATGTTACAGGAACGGGGGTTCCTGTCCCTAGGAGACCCGCTTATCAGACCGGGTGTGGACCCGTTTCGGGTAAACCACGGGCCAGAGGGCTTGGCCTTCTAGGTGATCTAAGTGATCTAAGTGATCTGGACCAGATCACATAGATCACATAGATCCACGACATACTCATTAAAAGACGATTGGATATATAATGAACCGGTTTCCTATGTAAATACCACCTACTTAATTTCGCTCCTTAGATATCAATTTAAGCTTTTAACTGGAAGCAACTATACCGTTCTTTAATTAAAGGAAAAGTCTTTAAATTTTTTTAACGAATAAAACCTTTAATAAATTATCCTTCGTCTTATTATTACTTGCAAATTAAAACCTTATTTCGGATATTATTTATACTTCCAGGTAAATATATAATAAGTTCGTTATATTTTAATAACTTTTTAATTAATAACCGACGGATAATTTCAAACTTAATCGGGTATAAACTTTTTAAAATTTAATAAAAACGATATTATAAAGTAACGTTTAAAAGATAAACAATATACCCGATCCCTGTTATAAGTTAATAAGGGATTAATAATTAAATTAAATAACGTCTTACACCACCTTGCGGTACATACCACCTTGCGGTACACTTTTTCCAACGTTCCAATTATCTAACTTTAATTACTTATTTCTTAATAACTATAATATGGAACGACTTATAAAAAAAGCGAGAATAAACCTAGCCGTTTAAGTTAAAAAGAAAAACCCGAAACTTAATTATAAAAAGCTTAGTTTTATTTATGACGTCCTATTTATTACCTTAGGGTTGCGAATTAACGGTAAACGCGTCCGAATCGATATTATTCCTAGTTTGCGAAATTTAATTCCGACCGAAAAAAAATCGATTGTCGACCGAATCCTTAACCTAAATACGTAAACGTTTTTTATCCGGCTTTAATACGTTAAAAATATAACGAATTTGTTACTTACTTAACGTATTACGGAACGCGTTAAGGTTAATTAGGCGTCAAAATTTGTACGACGGCAAAATAAACTTAAAACGGGTTTAAATCGAAAAATTAATTATTAAAAGACATTATGCGAAAATTTAAAAGTATTTCATAAATGGTTTAAGCTTATTCGGGTTATAATTACAAAATATAATATTATAAAAAAAGATATTTATAATTTCGACAAAACGGGTTTTTTAATAAAACTTTTAATAATTTACGGCATAATAATTATAAATACCAAAAAACGTAAAAAATTTAAATAAACGTAATAAGGTAATCGGAAATAAGTTATAATTATATAAGTTATTAATTCGTAAAATTAAGTTATACCGTTATTTATTATTTTAACGGGAAAAACCTACTTTAATTTTTAATATTACGATAACTTATTATTAACCGATTAAAAAGTCGGTATTAATTATAATAACTAGATAACGAACGAATTAAGTTTAAAATAAATTTAACATTTCGATAAATATATTCGGACGCGTACGAAAAAAACGAAACGCCTTTTTATTTTCGATGGCCATGAAAATTACCATTTAATAAAATTCGAAAAATATTACGCGAATAGCGATATTATTATTTTTTATATACCTTTTTATTTTTTTTATCGGCTTTAACTTTTTAACGTATTTTATTTTTCCGTCTTAAAATACGTTTATTCGTTTTATATCGAAAATTTAATACGACGTTATTATACCTATATCGCGAAAAAAGATTTCCTTACCGGCTTTTATAACGCGTTTAAAACTGCTATAACGTTCGATAATATTAAAGCTGGATTCGTAAAAGCTAAGTTTATTTTATTTAATCTTAATAACGTTTTTTCCGAATTAAAAATTTTTCCAGTTATACCTACGCCGACCGTCTTGCCGTTTACTTCCGCCGGTTTTATTCTTTCCCCTCCCGCGAAAACCTTTAAAAATATTTAAAAAATAACGAAATAAGGACGTTATTTGTAAAGAAAAATTAAAAATTACCAAAGCAGCTCGCAGACAAAAATGATTAAATCGGTTAATCTTTTAACTAAAAGTAATTTATTATTTTTATATAAAATTGCGTTTTTTCGAAAGAAACCGCCTAATTATACGAAACGAACCATTTTTTTTAGCAAACGCCGAAGGATTAAAAATAAACGTTTTTAAGAAAAAGGAATATTTATTATATAAAAAAGATAAGTTTTTCTGGCCAAGAAAAAAAGGGGTAATAAAAAATCCCAGCTAATAACGGCTAAAGGTAATCGTCGCAAAAGGGTTAAAACGAAAGAACGGAAGTATGGCGTTTGCGGCAAGCCCGGACATAATACGCGTACTTATAAAGAAGCTGTAAATACCTCTAGCGAAGAAGAATCCGATTAGTTTAAATTGATTTATGGCGTTGTGGTTGCTTTATTTGATTTCGTTCCTGCGAGGTGCCAAAAAGTGTACCGCGAGGTGGTATGTACCGCGAGGTGGTGTGAGACGTTAATTTATATTTTTATTAAATTCTTTAAATTAATTAATAATATTATACCTTTTATAATTCGAAAAAAAGAAAATCTTTTTTTCTTTTAAACCTAGCATTTAACCCCGGTTCCAAAAAATATTATTAAAGTTCAAGGAGATTCGGAAAAGGAAAAAAAACTAGCGGTCCAAAAACTTTAAAGCCTAAAAAGAAAAGAAAAAGGCTTTCTTTTAAGAAAAAAATGAAAATCTTATTACGCAAAATCCAAGCCTTAAAAAAACAGAAAGAAAAAACCTTAACCCTTTAAAAAGAAAATGACTTAACTTATTAAAGGAATAAAGGAAAGAACCTTAATACCTTTATTATTTGAGATTTGCTATTTGCGCAGTGAACCTTTTGCTATTTGCGCAGTGACCCACCTTCCAGCTGGCATACACCTGGCACACCTTCCAGTTCGTACCTAGTCTTCCCTCAGAGACCCCCTTATGCAAAACACTAGTAAAACACCCCCATTTTCAATTAATTTATCAAGGTGCACCCTTATCAAGAAGGCTTACAATAAACTTTAGCTATATTATAATAATACTTCCTAGAACTAACGCGTTCTAAAGCGTTCCAATACCTCTGCAACCTTATATAACAGTTAATTATTGTCAGTTAAGTTAATCGTATTAGCTATAGCCGAATTAAGCACCTATACGCCTGGCTCCAGTTCGAAATAACTTGTTACGTATTAAAGACGGTACGTAATAGTAACGAGTTCTTGCTAACGGCGTTTAAGATCTAGGGCAACCGTGGCGGTTAAGGTTATCGTTACCTTAGGTGCTGTAAATAGCGCCGCGGGCGCCGATAAGGCTAAAGATACTGTTATTCCTTACGTGCCACCTCGTCCGCCACCCCTTTTACGTTTACTGCGTTTATTGAGTTTACCGCGGTAATATATAGCCTTATTATTATAGCTTCGGCTTTATCCTTTTGTTACGGTTATTTGCGACTTTGTAAATAATATAGATAACGTATTACTTTAAACGTTATCCCGGGTTAAAAATATAGTTAGGTTACGGCGTACCCGTTACGAAAATTAAGGCATAATATTACCTTCGGACTTTTTTACGAACTTTTATTATAAACGCTTACGGCGGAATAATTCGTAAAGGTTTTAACGTATATAGGATTATCGGGTTTTTAAGCGGAAGGTTTCGGATAAAGTTATCGGGATGTTATAAAGGCGGTTACGTATTTAAGTAACTTATAATTTGTAAATAAATAAAAAGGAAATTTCGTTAATTTATATATTATTAATTACGCTTTTAAAATAATAAAAATTATTTATTAAGTTCCGCCGTATATATTATTATTTATTAATATCGTTTATTAATAGTTTTTTAATATTAGAATTTTTAAACGTTAAATAAATATTATAATATATAATATAAATGTATAATATATTATATTATACCTTAAAAGTATTTATATACGGCGGTAACGGTTAAGGTATATAATTAACCTATATTAAAAGCTATAATAACGTTCGGCGGTATTATTTTACTAAAAAATTAATAATTTGTTTCGAATAACGAAATATAATATTTTTTATTTATTTATGGTAAATAGAATTATGGCGGAATTAAATAATATAATTAATAATTACGTAATAAAATTACGGTTTTTATTTATTAATTATTTTTATAAAGCTTTTATTTATAACGAAAAAGTTACCGTATTTATTAAGTAAATAACGTTTAATAAAATTATAATTAAGTTGTATAAAAAAATTCGTTTGGATTTTATAATTAAAATATTATAAAATAAAATAATTAACTTATTAATAATGAATAAAAAGTTATATATTTTTTACATATTTAACAATAAATTATTAATTATTACCAAATTAATTTATTAAACGTTATTAAATAACGTTAAAATCTTTTTCGATACGTAAATATATTATATGTTATTAATATAATAAATATTTTTTATAATTATAAAAAATAAAAAAAGTAATATCTTTAAAAAATAAAATTAATTATTACCTCCGGAATTATTTAAGCGTCGAAAATCTTATTAATTATTATTTTCCAGATTTTTATTAAGCTTTAAAAAGGCGTTTTTTTCGTTATTAATACCGTAATCATCTTTAAGGGGATTATTATTACCGTTATTTTCGGTAAGGACTTTTTTTTATTTTTTACGGTTACGGAAAATAACGTTTCTATTTATATAAAAAATACATATTTATTATTACGTATTCGATAACGTTATTATTATTACGTTTTTAAGTCTTTTGTTAAAATCGGAAAAAAAATATTAAGGTATAAAATATTAAATTTTTAAAAAAAATATATATATATTATTAAAGTAATTTTTCGAATAACGCCTGTATTTCGTTATGGATAATTCCGAACGTTATATTAAAAATATTTTAATAATTCGTATAACTTATAATATTTATAAACGGCATTTTATAACGGTTAATTTTATATATGTTATTTATAGTAATAATATATTAAAAACGTTACCATATTTTAATATATTATAAATACGTTCAAAATATACCGGCAATACGGTTAAAATCAACTTTTTCGTAAACGATTTGGTAAAAATAACTTTCGTTTTTAAGTTTTTTAATAAACGTTTAAATTTTAATAAAAAATCTTTTTTTAATTTTACCTTAAAAATATAATTATTAATATTTTTAATTTTTATAAGAATAAAAAGGTATATAAACGTTACGCGTAATAACGTTACGATAACTTAAGCCGTATTACCGATTTTATATTAACCTTTAATATAACGTTTTTATTTTTCCGTAAAACGTTTATATATAAAATCGTTTATATTATTATTTAAAATTTTATTATTAAATTAATTATAAATATAATTATATATATTTCGAAAATGATTTAATTTAAAAGCGAACTTTTAATCCGTTTTGGTTATAACCTTAATAAAATTACGTTATATATAACCGACTTTTTTCCTAATTTATTTAATTCGTTAATTAATATTTTTATTTTTACGAAGTATATTACGGTTATAAAAAACGGTTATTCGGATGGGTTTCCCGTAACGATAATTATTATATTAGCTCCCTTTAACGCCATATCCGTAGCGTTTCCTATGGTATTAAAGGTACTTAAATATGGGGTCCCAGATTTTGGTAGGACGCCCGCTATATGGCCTTCCTTCTTCAGGATTGGGGATTTCAGCCATGGCTGCCGAAGGTGTTGTGGTGGTGGTAATGGTGTTGTTGTTGGTATGCGAAGCAATTTGAAAAAAATCAAAGGATTGGGGGCTGCAATTGCAATTGCATACAGTTGAGATGACAGGTGGCAGCGTTATGGCAGGTGGCTGGCAGGCGTAAATTGTAAGTCACTGCGCAAATAGGAAAAGGTTCACTGCGCAAATAGCAAATCTCTATTATTTAGCCTTAATTGGTATTATAAAGCCATTATCTTACCTTTTAACTATTACGGAATACCGAAAATTAAAGGTTATAAATTAATTACCTTAAAACTTTATAACGGCATTATAAATATAAAAGAATTCCTTATTTAAGTTAAAACTTACCTTAAATTTTATTAAAGGTTTTTAATAAAGAATTATTAAAAAGAAATAATTATTTTCCAGTTATTTATTAAACGAATTTTTAATAATTTAAACTTATTATAAGAAATTAATTCGAAAATTACCCCGAAAAATCCTTAAATATTATTAATTATATCTTTAACGATTAACGTCTTACACATATAAGCGAATCACATATATAAGCGAATCACTTTTCTAGCCTTCCGCAGCAACAAATTCAAATATCGCAACCATAACATACTAAATCAATTTAAATTAATCGGATTTTTTTTCGCTAAACGTATTTATAGCTTTTTTACAAGTACGCGTATTATATTCGGGCTTACCGCAAACGCCATATTTCCGTTCTTTCGTTTCAACCCTTTTATAACGACTGCCTTTAACTGCTATTAGCTGCATTTTTTTATTACCCCTTTCTTTCTCGGCTAAAAAAGCTTGTTCTTTTTGTATAATAAATATTCCTTTTTTTTAGAAACGTTTATTCTTAATTTTCCGACGTTTGCTTAAGATATGGTTCGTTTCGCGTAATTAAACGTTTTTTTTTCCGAAAAAAAGCGGCTTTATATAAAAGTAATATATAACCTTTTGTTATAAAACTAACCGATTTAATTATTTTTATTAGGGAGTTATTTTGGTAATTTCTAATTTTTCTTTATAAATAACGTTTTTATTTTATTACTTTACGGATATTTTTATAGGTTTTTGCGGACGGGAAAATAAAACCAGCAACAGTAAAAAAAGAAACGGTCGATATAAATATAATTAAAGGAATTTCCAAATCGGATAAAACGTTATTAAAATCGAATAAAACAAGTTTAGCTTTTTAAAAGCCAGATTTAATATTATTAGACGTTATGGCAACTTTAAATACGTCGTAAAAGCCAAAAAGGAAATCTTTTTTCGTAATATAAATATAATAACGTCGTATTAAATTTTTGATATATAACGAATAAACGCATTTTAAAATAAAAAAGTAAAATACGTTAAAAGGTTAAAGCCGATAGGAAAAATGGGAAGGTATATAAAGCGTAATAATATTATTATTTGCGTAATATTTTTCAAATTTTACTAAATAATAACTTTCGTAACCGTCGAAGATAAAAAAACGTTTAATTTTTTTCGTACGCGTTCGAATATATTTATCGAAATATTAAATTTATTTTAAACTTAATTTGTTTATTATCTAGTTATTATAATTAATACCGACTTTTTAATT
This sequence comes from Monosporascus ibericus, assembly GCA_004154915.1. Taxonomy (NCBI): domain Eukaryota; kingdom Fungi; phylum Ascomycota; class Sordariomycetes; order Xylariales; genus Monosporascus; species Monosporascus ibericus. The sequence goes on from QJNU01000003.1 coordinate 157,064, forward strand.
AGTTAATAATAAGTTATTGCGATATTAGGAATTAAGATATGTTTTTTCCGCCAAAATAATAAATAATAATAAAACCTAACTTTACGAATTAATAATTTATATAATTATAACTTATTCCCGATTTTCTTATTACGTTTATTTAAATTTTTTACGTTTTTTAATATTTATAATTACCATGCCCAATATTATAAAAAATCTTATTAAAAAACCTGTTTAGTCGAAGTTATAAATATCCTTTTTTGCGATATCGTATTTTACGATTATAACCCGAATAAATTCGAATTATTTATAAAATATTTTTAGATTTTCGTATAATAGTTTTTAATAATCGATTTTTCGATTTAAACGCGTTTAAAGTTTTTTTTGCTATTTAATAAAGTTCGACGCCTAATTAATTCCGACGCGTTTTATAACGTACTAGGTAAACAATATATTAACCATATCTTTAACGTATTAAAACCGGACAGAAAACGCTTAAGTATCTAGGTCGATGATTCGGTCGACAATCGATTTTTTTTCGGTCGGTATCAATTTTTGTAAAAAAGGGATAATATCGATTCGGACGTATTTACCGTTAAAACAATATATTAAGGTAAAATATGGAATTTTATAAATAAAACCAAACTTTTTATAACTAAGTTTTAAGTTTCGTTTTTTAACCTAAAAGGTTAAGTTTATTCTTGCTTCTTTTATAAGGCGTTCCATAATATTGGTGTTAAAAAATAAACGATTAAGGATAGGTAGTTGAAATGGTTAAAAAAGTGATTCGCTTATATTTGTAATTCGCTTATATGTGTAAGACGTTACCGGTATTTCGAAAACCGAATATAAGTTATATTTGGAAACCTAAATAAAAAATAATACGTAATAAAATAATTATATTTTTTTTAATTAAACCAAATTAACCGTAAAATATACGACGGAATGTAACCGTTTAACCGTAATTTTTAATTTATTAAAAAACGCGTTATTCTTTTTTCATAATAACTTAAAATTATAAATTAAAAGTAAAATATATATAATATTTAAAATAAAATCCTTTAAAAATATACCGATAAAATAATTATTACTAACCGACGTACCTTTAATTAATACCTTAAAAAAGAAATTAATAAACGAAATAACGATAAAGATTTTAATAACCGAATTAAAAAAAATAAAGATAAATTTTAAAAATAACATATATCGTTTTAAAGGAATTTAAAAAAGATAAATCTGATATAAAGTATTTTAATTATAATAAAAAGGGATATTTTAAAAACGAATATTACTTTTTTATTAAATGGAACTTTAAAAAAGGAAGGATTTTTTAACCTTAAAAAAAACCAAACCGGTTAAATAAAAAACCGATAATAAAGCAAAAAAAGAAAAAAATAAAGTTAACTTAACTTCCATCTAATTAGAATTTACTATTGCCATTATTATTTAAATCTAGAACGACATCCCAAAGTATGAAAATTACCTTATTTGCCAGGACTTTAAGGCTAAAGCTTGCAAGTATCACCCCGGACAAACGGCCTCCAGGATAACCATAGAGCTAGGATACTTCTGCCATCTTGATACATTTCGGTATGAGATGCATGACAAGAGTGATCAGTTCCGACCCGACGCCAGCAACCACGGACAGTTGTCCCCGGAGCTTTGTAAGCTCCCCGAATGCATAGTACATACCAAACCCCAAGCAAACCAGCATGATTTGCTGCACTTTACCGCTTGTTACATCGACGATTGTCTCGTACATCTCAGAGCTAAGGAAGATAGTGACTTTTGGCCTGGATGGAACGAAGAAACACCCACTGAACCAGATGACGAATGTAGATGCCCAGAAACTCCCCGGTGGCCAGAATACCCTAGGTCTTGTTACCTACATCCCGAATCAGAACAAAGTCAGAAAGCCATACCGCAAGGATGTTTGTGTTATTCCCCGATGCTCTGCATCCAACACGAACTCCTAGATGTTGGAACACCTCCTTCGGAGGTCCACACTTCTGACCCCATTTCGGATACTGCTCATACTTCAAGGTGGATGTATGACAGGTTCGTTACACTTAATCGGAAAGATTTTAATACACCAAAAATAAAAACGTTACTTAAGTTACAAAACCAAATACATAAGCAAAATTTACCGTTATTACCGTAAGGCTATAAAAAGTTAAATATATACTTGTTAAGGAAAATATTTCGTAAAACCGAAAAGGCTTATTTATAAAGTTATAAATTAATATTTTGTTAAAAAAACAGATTTTAAAATACATATAGTTGTGCGTTCATAAATTTAATAAATATAACTAGCTTTAAAAATATAAGGACTGTTTTATCGTACGGAATAATTAATAATTTAAAAACGTTTATAAAAATATATACGTATTTACGTTAATTAAAAGATCGTTTCGAACTTTAATCGTTATTACGGTTAAATTTAACTTAAAATTAAAAAAAAACCGTTATAAACCTCTTTATTAACGTAAACTTACTTTATTAAATATATATAAAAACTCCTTTAAAATACCTACAATATAAAGAGATATTATATAGATTTAAAAAGTTACCTTTATTATAGCAAAAAAGATTTTACCGGAACGTTACGAAAATTAAAACTTAATCCCGTTTCTTAGAAACCTTATTATTTTTTTCGTTAAAAGTTACTTATCTTTTTTTTTCGTAAACGATATTATCACGGCATACCGCAAAGAATTTAAGACTCGTCGATTAATATATTTAAAAAATCAGAAAACGGTATATTTTTATAAAAGGTAAGGGTTTATAATAATTTTTCGAGATCGAAATAATTAAAGATAAACTTAATAAGAAAATTTAATTATGTTAATTTAACTTTATAAATACGCTGGTTAATTCTATTACAAAAATAAGTTTAAATACCTTTTTAAAAACGTTAATAATTAACGTTAAATTATTTTCGAATTTTAATTTAACATATTTAAGGTTAATTAACAAATATTAAAAAAAGATGGGTTTTATTTTGTACATTATAATTAATACGCAATTAAATATATCCTTTACGGTATCCCGATTTATACGATTTAACCTAAACCTTAAAAACCTATATTATAAAGCTTTTAATCGAATTATATTATATCTAATCGTAATTAAAACGTTAACGTTATAATTCGATAATAAAGATTTGTTAAATACTTAAAGTAACGCCTTTTTTATGGATAATATAGTTAATCGAAAAAGTTTCCAATTTTACGTTATAAAGTTATTCGGAAAAGTAATAAAATAGCGAGCAAATAAATAATATATAATAATTATTTTCATAACCGATAAGAAATTATTATTCCTTATATAAGTTATAAAAAAACCTTTATTTAGTTTTTAATTAATTAAAAAACTAGAAGTTAGTTTAAATATAAGACCGTTAAATGTATAATACGATAATTAACAAACGATACGGTTAATTAACGCCAATGTCGCCCTTCTATAAATAGAATTACGGTACGTAAACATATATAACTACTAGCTATAAAAAGTAATGAAAAGAGACCTAATTAAAGTAGATTATATACTTACGGGTAATATATTAGCTAATAAATTAATTAGAGTTTTGTTACGAAAAGGTTTTAAGCATTTTAAAAAGTAATTAAAATTAATAAATATTATACAAAATTTAAATTAATAAAGGAAAGCTTTAAAAGTTATTTTAGATAAAAATTAACTGATTAGGAGGATTTAATCGCCGGAGGAAAGGGAATGGATGGCTGTGGCTTTAGAAAGTGATAAAGTGTAATAATTAACGCCGTGAATACTTTAAGGCGTTAAGGGGATGTGTCAGCTAGCAGGGGGTGCGTTAGCACCCCATATACGGAAAGCCTCCCTCTGATCGGATGATATATGTTCCATTGTTAGGTTACTTTAAGAGCAGTACGCGGTGCGACAGCACACGCAACTAGCCTAATACAACAATACAACTGATGTCCCCTATATCTAACAGGTTTCGATAACGAAAAAGTTCGACCTAATTTCTTTTAAAAAGAACCCTCACGTCGACTTAATTAGTTAATTAATGCAGTTACGTAACTTATTAACAATAAGACCGAACTTACCCGTACGCTTTAAAGAACTCGTAATTAATTAAATAAGTAAATATAAAACAGCTCCATTAATTAGATTAGCTAGCCTAACTAATATAACCTGTTCAGATAGCTTACGATAACGAAACTAAAAACGTTTTAAAACTTATTAAGCCCGCCTTTTTTGATAGAACTATTATTAAATTATAATAATTCCTTATGAAATATCGTATATACATCAAGTAATTTTTAATTAAGTTTATAATATTTACATTACGAATCTAGTTTATTATGAAATAATTAACCGGAAACGCCGTTACTTAACTTAAATCCGTTTTCCGTAAATAAGGTATTAATCCTTTTGAATAAAGGTTTATAATAGTTATAATAATTTATAACAATTACGAAATATTTAAGGAGATATTGAAACAAGCGTTCGGGGTGGTAAATAAAAAGATAAAGTCCGAAAATAAATTTAAGACTTTAAAGCAGAAAGGATCAAATTCTAGATACGGCAATTTTTTCGTTTAATTAGCTTTAAAAATTAACTGGGGATAAAAAGTATTAATAGTTACGTTTTTTAGCAGCCTAAAAAAAGAAATATAAAAAGAATTATTTAAGGATAAATGCCCTGAAAAGTTAGTAGATTATATTATTATGGTAGTTAAAATCGACGACCAGTAATACGCCTCAAGAATTCGACATTTTAAGGACTGGCAAAATAATAAATTAAAGTATTTTTTAATATCAGTACGTTATAAAAAATAAACATATTTTATGAAACGGTATTAGAACCTATAGAATTAGGCGTAATTTAATAACTCGACCCTTGTATTATTAAGTGCTATAATTGTAACAAGATAGGATATAAAACTTATTAATGTAAAGTACTTAAGAAGTTACGATAGAATATATAAATACCGGTTTTTTAAGGACTTTTTCGAATTAACTAAGCCGATAATAGATTAATTAATATGATTAGAATTCGAAACGATAATAGTTCCTTTAAGATAATATAAAAACAATTATAAAAAGTAAAAAGGTTATTTTAAGTAACGATCCAAATACGACGAGCCTTAACTACGAGACCTGTAATAACCTAATGGTTAAAGAAATATAACGGATAAAAGGAGCTTATAAAAAATAAGGTATTTTTCCGTTCCTAATAAAGAAGCGATAACGGTACGAATAGTTAAATTAAATGCATGGATTAAGGAATATTAAGGTTAAGACGAAACTCTATTATTAGGATAAGTAAACCGATACGAAAAATTATATGCTATTTATTATAAACGTACTTATCACTTTAAATATATAAAATAATAACAGTATATCGAAAAACGGCTTATACGAATATATAATTAAAGATTCGACTTATATAATTAAATAAATAAAAACTTAAAGATTAACGATAATATAAATATCTTAAAATATACGGCTTTAAGAACGTTATTAACGTTATTACGGTAATAATAAGTTGGCCTAAAAAAAGAGCTGTATAAATAAAGATTTTATATGGTATTTCGAACAGTACGATTATCAAATAAAATAGGAATAGATTTATTAGATAATTATTAAGGTATCTTTAAAAATAATTAATACTTTAAACTTCTAATTAATCTTTATAAATACCTTAAATAAACGATGTAAGATTAAAGATAAAATCTGAAAAAGAAACGAAAAGATGAGAATATAGGATGTTTAATTTTAGATATAACAAAAAGAATAAAAAAAAATCTCGAATTAAAATATATTAATAAAAACGACTTTTAAATGCAGATTTTTTTAATTCGAAGTTACTTTACGCCGATAAGAAAGATAGCTAAAATAGTTATAAGCTTTTAATTAATAAAGTTAAAAGTATTTTAAGGCGTTAAAAGACGATTTAAAAAACGAACACTACCTATAGGGAAGCCGTAAGATGGTAAAACCTAGAGAAACTAGTAGGAGTTTCTTAGAAAGGTTTTAAATGTGACGATAAAAGCCCAAAACGACCTTACTGCTTTATAAATACGAATTAAAACGTATTAATTTACCGCATTTGTAGATTACAAAATAACAAAAAGTAGTTATATTTTACAGGATATAGTTAATTAATTTCGGTTATTATAAGAAAAGATAAAACTTTATATTGTCGAAAACGCGGAAGGTTAAGTATTCGTTTACAATAACGGCAAGATTATCCGCGAGATTATTATTTCGAAATTTTTATTAAAGGACGAAATTAAATAACGAATTTCGATATCGTTCCGATAAGGAATTACGATATGATTTTCGGAAAACCATGGTTATATTAATATAACCCTTTAATCGATTAGGTAATTAATTAAATAAAGTTCATTTTATATCCCCCTAATAAGAAGAAATAAGATATAAAAAGATTTTAATATTTAATCGAAGATGACGACGAATACAAGTATAAAGATACAATAAAAACCTTACTACCTATAAGAATAAGCTATAAAGGAGAGTAAGGATATTATAAAAGAATACGACGTATTATCGTTATTATTAAAATAAAGTTGTAAAAAATAAATAATTACTTATAATATTAAGCTTTAAAGCTCGCAATAATAGTTAACGTATTTATATAATACCATAAATATAAATAACTGTTTCGAAAGGAATTTAAGATGAAATTATTAAAATATAACGAATAAGATTAACGTCTCACACATATAAGCGAATTACACATATAAGCGAATTACCTTTTTAGCCATTCCAACTACCTATCCTTAATCGTCCATTTTTTAACACCAACATTATGGAACGCCTTATAAAAGAAGCAAAAATAAACTTAACCTTTTAGGTTAAAAAATAAAATTTAAAACTTAATTATAGAAAACTTGGTTTTATTTATAAAATTTCATATTTTACCTTAATATACCGTTTTAACGGTAGATGCGCCCGAACCGATATTATCCTTTCTTTGTAAAGATTAATACCGACCGAAAAAAAATCGATTATCGACCGAATTTTTAACCTAAATACGCGAACGTTTTTTATCCGGCTTTAGCACGTTAAAGATATGGCCAATATATTGCTTGCCCAGCACGTCGCGGAACGCGTCGAAGTTAACTGGGCGTCGAACTTTATTAAATGGCAAAAAAAACTTTAAATACATTTAAATCGAAAGATCGATTATTAAAGGGTATTATACGAAAGTTTAAAAACATTTCGTAAATAATTCGAGCTTATTCGGGCTATAATTATAAAATACGGTATCGTAAAAAAAGATATTTATAATTTTAACGAAACGGGTTTTTTAATAAGGTTTTTTATAATATCGGATATGGTAATTATAAATATTAAAAAACGTAAAAGATTTAAATAAACGTAATAAAGAAATCGGAAATAGGTTATAATTATATAAGTTATTAATTCGTAAAGTTAAGCTTTGCCGTTATTTATTATTTTGGCGGGAAAAACTTACCTTAGTTTTTAATATCGTAATAACTTATTACCAGCCGATTAAAAGGTCGGTATTAATTATGATAATTAAATAATAAACGAATTAAATTTAAAATAAATTTAATATTTCGACAAATATATTCGAATGTATACGAAAGTAACCAAACGTTTTTTTATTTTCGACGGTTACGAAAGTTATTATTCGATAAAATTCGAAAATTATTACGTAAATAATGGTATTATTACGTTTTGCATATTTTCTTATTTTTCTTATCGGTTTTAACTTTTCGATATATCTTATTTTTTTATTTTAAAGCGCGTTTATTTATTATATATCGAGAATTTAATACGACGTTATTATATTTATATTACAAAAAAAGATTTCCTCCTTAACTTTTATAACACGTTTAAAGTTACCATAACGTCCGATAATATTAAATCCGGGTTTTAAAAAGCTGAACTTATTTTATTCGATCTTAATAACGTTTTATCCGACTTAAAAATTCCTTTAGTTATATTTATATTAACCGTTTCCCCTTTTACTTTTGCTAGTTTTATTTCCCTACCTACGAAAACCCTTAAAAATATCCGTAAAATAACAAAATAAGGACGTTATTTATAAAAGAAAATTAAAAATTATTAAGGTAACTTTCCGATAAAAATAATTAAGTCGGCTGGTTTTATAACAAAAGGTTATATATTACTTTTATATAAAGCCGCTTTTCTTCGGGAAAAAAACGTTTAATTACGCGAAACGAACCATATTTTAAATAAATATCGGAGGACCAAAAATAAACGTTTCCAAAAAGGAAGAACACTTATTATACAAAAAGGACAAGCTTTTTTGGCCGAAAAGGAAAGGGGTGGTAAAAAAATGCAGCTAACAACGGCTAAAAGCAGTCGTCGCAAAGGGTTAAGACAAAAGAACGGAAGTATGGCGTTTGCGGTAAGCCCGGATATAATACGCGTACTTATAAAGAAGCTATAAATACGTCTAGCGAAGAAGAATCCGATTGATTTGAATTAATTTAGTATGTTATGGTTACGTTATTTGAATTTGTTGCTGCGGAAGGCTAAAAAAGTGATTTGCTCATATGTGTGATTCGCTTATATGTGTGAGACGTTATAAAATAATTTTAGGAAAGGAATATTAAAAGTATTTTACTTATTTTATAACTTAAACGAAATAAAATTATAAGTATTACGAAAATACCTTAATGATAAGTTTAAAAAACGTTATATATAACGCTTTAGTTTATTAGCCGAATATTTTATATTTTTTATATTACGAGAAAACGGAAAGTTATACTTAATTATTAATTATAAGTAATTAAACGATATTACGATTAAAAATAAAGCGTTATTACCTTTAATTAATAAATTAAAAAGATCGCCTTTATAAAGTAAAATAATTTACGAGTTTAAACTTTAAAAAGAATATAATTAAATTCGTATTAAGTTAGGATATAAATAAAAGATAACCTTTAAAACAAAGTATAAACTTTTTAAATATTTCGTTATACCCTTTAAATTTACAAACGTATTAGTAATCTTTTAACGAATAATTAACTATATATGTAAGGAGTATTGCAATATTTGCGTTATTTGTTACGTCGACGATGTTCTTATTAATTTAAAAAAATAAAAAGAATTATATAAAATACGTTTATGTAATTTTCAAGATATATTATTATCTTACGATATATTAAAATAAACCTTAAAAAGACCGCTATAATATAAAAATAAAAGATACTTACTGTAATTAAGAAAGCATAAGCCTTCTTAAAATTTGTTAATTATTATAAAAAGTTTATTCGATATTTCGATAAGATAGTTACGTTATTATTCAACTTAACAAAAAAAAAAAGAAATAGGTTCCTTTAGATAATAAAGACGGAAACGGCCTTTTAAAAAATTAAAAACGCGATTATTAACGAGCTAGTATTAATTAAGTACGACTTGAACCACTTAGTTAGGTTTAAAACCGACGCTTCGGATTACGCTTTAAGCGTAATAGCCGGATATCGAAATAAATAAGGTAATTTATATCTTATTGCTTTTTATGTTTATATCTTAAAAGAAATTAAGTTAAATTACGATATTTCTAATAAGGAATTTATGGTTATCGTTAAAGCTTTTAAAAGTTTTAGTATTATTTTAAGGAAAACCTTTACCAAATTAAGGTATATATAGATTATAAAAGTTTTATTTATTTAATTATCACCGAAGGATTAATAAAGTATAATTTTGGTATTAGTTATGAAAAAGGAGTAAAAAATGATAAAATAAACGTATTTAACCGAAACTTTAATTTAAAAGAGAACATAATTAAAATTAATTACTAAATTTTTAATATTACGTTAAAAAGATATTTACGATTACGATAAATAGTAAAATTTAAAGCAATATCTTTAATCTTATATTAAAAAATGAAAAAATATAACAATACCTTATATAAGGATTAAAAAATGAAAAAAATATTAAGAAGTATTAATACGAGATATATACGAACATTAATTATATAAATACTTAGGAATTCATAAAATCTTAAAACGATTATAATTTACTTACTATTTTCTTAAAATAAAGTTAATAATAAAGAAAGTACGATAATAATATTATACGCATAATAAAACGAAAATTGGATAACATAAGCTCTATGAAAGATTATAGCTATTATCAGTCTTAAAATAACTATAAGATTGAGTTACTTTCGACTTTATTACCAAATTCCTATTATTAAAAAACCTAACTATAAGTATATATTATAACGACATTTTTATAATCGTTAATTAATTTATTACACTTTCTTATTTTTATTATATAACGAAAATATAAATACGGAATTATTAACTTCTGTCTTTTTCAAATATATCTTAAAAATATACGGATTATTAATAAAATTATTTCAGATAAAGAGACGATCTTTATTTTGAAGTTTTAGCAAGGACTTATAATATAATTAAGCTTAAATTATAAATTATTTAACGTATTTAAACCTTAACTAAACGGATAAACTAATAAAAAGTATTAAATATTTACTTACGATATTATATTAACTACGCATAAAATAATTAAATTCGAAAATTACTTATTATATAATTAGTTTATAATATTAATTACTTTAAAAATATTAAAAAGATTTTAACGAACGCTAATTTAGTTTTATATTAAAAGTTTACAAAAACGAGTACTAAAAAGAATTAATTAACGTTAAAATAATCTTTATAAAAGATTAATTAAAGTAATTACATACAAAAATAAAAATAAAACTTAAATTCGTACGTAATAAAATAAAGAAGTACTATAACCAAGAAAGCTAAAAGGATTAACTTTTTAAAAAAGAAAAATGGTTTATCTAATTAGCAAAAATATCTATATTAAGTAATGAAACTAAAAACTCGATTTTAAATATATCGACCTATATAAAATTACTAAACAAATCGCCAAAAAGTTTATTAATTAAAATTATCACCTAAAGTTAAATTTTATTCAATACTTTATATTTCCATACTTAAGTAAACAACGACTATTATTAAGCTGAACATAAGATAATAAAAGAAAATACAAGAAAATATATTAATATACGAAAAGAAAAATTACAAATATAAAAAAAAATTGGGCTTACCGAATACTTAATCCAGTGGAAAAACTACTCAGATCTTGAAAATACTTAACGCCTTTTAAAGAACTTTTATTAATAACGCCGGCAGCACTTAAAGTAATTTTTTAATCCGGATCTGCTGCAAAGGATTAATCGGTAACCTTTAAGTTAAGCTAATTAACTACCTTAACGGTCGACGTAGTCACTTTAACCTTTAATTTTCTTTAAACGTTTAAACGTTTCCACCGTTTCCGTATCTTTAATATTACGACGAAGTATTTTAACACTCCAACGACAAAGAAGTCGCCTTTATTTTTATAAACGGCTAAATTTGTTAACAGCGGCCCGTAAGGTTTTTCGGGTCTGCTTTTCTTTATATTTTAAACGATTTTCTTTATATAAAAGTTTTTAATATTTTATTTTAAACGGGTTAAAATATTATAAAGACCATTATAACGGACATACCGTGTGTATTTTACGAAAATATGGGTAACCTTATAATCGACATTATCTTTGTTATAACGAAAGTAAAAAGATATATTAAAATTTAAAACGTTTAATTTACTTTTAAAAAAATATTAAAGCGTTAATACGTTTATAAAAACGAAACTTTTTAATGCGACTTAATATAATGGATATAAAAAGAAGAAATTACTTACTAGAATTAATAAATAAATAATTTTTAAGGATAAAGATTTTGAAAAGGAAAAATCGTATTATAACTTAGCGGTTTTGGCTATAACATAAACGGTTAATCTTTAAAATTAAACCCGACCTAAATTAAGAAGTTACGTAACGAACTTAAAAGTTTTAAAATGTTAAATACCTTAAACTTTTTAAGCTATTACGAAAACTTAAAGAACTTAAAGGCCTTAAAGGTTTAAACGCTTTAAATACCTTAAGTTAAAATAAGGATATATACGTTCGTTATCTTTATAATTTAGATAGATTAACGTACCATACAGGCGAACCGAATACATAAGCGAACCTAATGAATTTTGGCACGTTCTAACTACCTAACTTTAATCATTCATTATTTAACGTTAATAATATGGAACGACTTCCAAAAAATGCAAGAATGAACCTAACCGTTTAGGCTAAAAAACGAAACCTAAATTTTAATTATGCGAAACTTAGTTTTATATATAAAATCGCCTAAATTACGTTATATATACGATATAACGGTTAACGCGCCCGAGCCGATATTATCTTTAATTCGCAAAAATTAACGCCGACCGAAAAACAATCTATTATCGACCGAATTTTTAACCTAGATACGTAAGCGTTTCCTGTCCGGCTTTAGCATGTTAAAGATATAGCAAATTTGTTATTTACCTAACGCGCCGTAAAACGCGTTAGGGTTAATTAGGCTTCGAACTTTGTACAACGGTAATAAAAACTTTAAACGCGTTTAAATCGGAATATCGATTATTAACGAGTTTTATGCGAAAATCCAGAAATATTTCGTAAGTGGTTCGAATTCGTTCGGCTATTATCGCAAAATACGGTATTGTAAAAAAGGGTATTTATAACTTCGACGAGACGGGTTTTTTGATAAAACTTTTTATAACATCAGGTATGGTAATTATAAACGCTAAAAGATGAGAAAAACCGAAATAGGCGTAATAAGGTAATCGGGAATGGGTTATAGTTTTATAAGCTGTTAATTTACAAGGTTGGGTTTTACCACTATTTATTATATTAACGGGGAAAATCTACCTTAATTTTTAATATCGCAATAATTTATTACCAGCTGATTAAAAGGTTGGTATTAGCTATAATAATTAAACAATAAACGAATTAAGTTTAAAATGGATTTAATATTTTGACAAATATATACGAACGCGTACGAAAAGTACCAAACGTTTTTTATCATTAACGGTTACGAAAGTTATTATTCGATCGAATTCGAAGAATATTACGCGAATAACGACATTATTACCTTTTGTATACACGTATATTTCTCTTATCGATTTTAACTTTTTAAAGTATCCTGTTTTTCCGTTTTAAAACGCGGTTATTCGCTTTATATCGAAGGTTTAATGCGACGTTATTATATTTATATCGCAAAAGAAGATTTTTTTCGTCGGTTTTTACGACGCGTTTAAAGTTGCCATAACGTTCGATAACATTAAATCCGGATTTACAAAAGCTGGACTTATTTTATTCGATTTTAATAACGGTTTTTCCGAATTAAACGTTTTTCCGGTTATATCTATATTAACGGTTTCGCCGTTTTCCTTTCGGTAATGTAACGGCTAAGGGGTTTAACCAACTATTAAACCTAGTCGTACGGTTTATATTGGCAGTAATGTCGTGGGAAACTGAATAATGGTACGTTTAATAGTCACGTTTGGTAATAGCAAATTATTAAAGGTAATCTGGGTAACCAAGTTATATTATAAGCTGGTAATCTATTTAAGCTATAATAATAACGAACGTATATATCCTCATCTTAGCTCAAGGTGCTTAAGCGGCTTAAACCCTTAAGGTTGTTAAGTCCCTTAAGCCCGTATGGCGATTCGATAAGCTTAAGAAGCTTAAGAAATTTGGCGCGTTAAATTCTTTAAGCCCGTTACGTAACCTATCGGCTTGAGTCGGGACTAACCCTTTAAAAGGCCCGACTGTTTATGTTGCAGCCAAGACCGCTAGGTCATAACACGATTTCTCCCCTCCAGGATCTTTTGCCTTTAAAGATTAATTCGTTATTCGTTAACTTCTGGTAAGTAACTTTCCCTTTTTTATACTTATTATGTCGGGTCGAATTAAAAAACGTCGTTCTCGCCAGCATAGTAACGCTTTTATTCTTTTAAAACGTATTAAACGTTTTGGTTTTAGCATACCTTTTTGCTTTCGTTACGAAAAGAAAGGTGTGGACTGTAAGGTTGCCCGTGGTTTTATGAAGTGCATACGATACGTTCGTTATGGTGACCCCTGTAATGTTTTTGGGCCTTCGGAAACGGAATACCAAAAACTTTTAAATAAAAAGGATCGTTTAAAACGTGAGGAAAAGTAAGCTCGGGAGATACTGCGGGTCGCGGCCAACAAACTGGACCATTTGCAGAAACAAAAACGGCTTTTTCGTTAACGGGGTATCGAGATGCTTCGTCGTGGTATTAAAAGTGCGGAGGTTATGGAAAAGTTTAAACGTTTAGAGAAGGAACAAAAACAATTAAAAGCGGCGGTAGCCATGGCCACGTTAGGCCAGGTCGTAAATCCGGTCGACTGGTCTGAACCTATTAACTAGTCGACTGCTGACTGGGGTGCGTCCGTCGTTACTGGTAAAAGTTCCTTAACAGGCGTTAGGCGTTTATAAGGTTCTTAGCAGATTCTTAAGTGTTTTCGGAATCTGGGTAGTTTTTTTATTTAACCAGGTACTGGGTAAGTCCGTTTTTTTTTTTGCGTATGTTTAAAATCCTTTTTACTTCGTATGTTAATATATTTTCTTTTACTTCTTTTTTATATCCTATGTTAACTTTAATAGTATTTATTATTAATTCGAATAAGGAAATATGAAAGATTAAATGGAGTTTAACCTTAAGTGATAATTTTAATTGGTAGTTATTTTCTGAAGTTTTCTTGATAATCTTATATAGGCCAATATATTTAAAGTTAAGTTTTTTATTAGGTCGCTTAATTTGGATGTTTTTGGTGGCTAGGTAAATTATCTTCTTTTTTAAAAGGTTGATCCTTTTAACCTTTTTTAGTTGTAATATTTTTTCATTTAGTTGCGTACGAATTCAAGTTTTGTTTTTATTTCCGTATATAATTGCTTAAATTGTTTTGATATAAGGATTGCTTTAACGTTAATAAGGCCTTTGCGTATATTTTTGTAAACTTTTAATATAAAACTAAAGTTGGCGTTCGTTAAAGTTATTTTGGTGCTTTCGTGGTAACTGGTATTATAGGCCAGCTGTACGATAGGTAGCGTTTAAACTTAATCGTTTTATTCGTAATTAATATAATATCGTAAGTAAGTTTTGAATATTTAGTTAATTCTTTTTATTTATCCGTTTGTTTAGGGTTTAAATACGTTAAATAGTTTATGATTTAGGCCTAGTTACGTTATAAGTTTTTATCAAAATTTCGAAGTAAATATCGTTTCTTTGTTTGAAATGATTTTTGTTGGTAATCCGTATATTCTTAAGATATGTTTTAAAAAGATGTAAGCCAGTTATTTTACGTTCGTATTTTTATTTTATGGTAGAAAATAAGAGAATTTTGTAAATCGGTTAACGATTATAAAGATGCTATTGTAATGTATGCCTATAACTGGATCTTTTAAAAATAAAAGTTTGGTAATAAAGTTGAAAGTTACTAAATCCTATAATCGTTTTACGATTGGTAATAGTTGTAATTTTTCGTATGGTTTATGTCGTCGAGTTTTTACCTTGTTGCAGATATGGCATTATTATCGTACTTTTTTTATTATTAATTTTATTTTAAGAAAATAATAGGTACGTTATAGTTGTTTTAGGGTTTTGTAAATTTTTGGGTATTTATATAGCTAATGTTCGTATATGTTTCGTATTAATGTTTTCTGGTATTTTTTAGGGATTTATGTTTTTTTTTTCTGGTCCTTAGGTAAATTGTTATTATATTTTTGGATTTTCTGGTATAGGCCGGGGGGTGTTGCTTTAATTGTTGCTATCTGTCGTAATTGTAGGTATCCTTTTGGTATGGTGTCGAAAATTTGATGGTTAATTTTCATTATTTTTTTTAAGGTCCGGTTTTCGGCTAAGTGCATTTGCTTTGCCGTTTTTTGATCTTTTTTGGTAAATGATGATAAAGTCGTATTTTGCTAGTTTTTCGGCGTAACGTAATTATCGTCCTGTAAGTTTTCTGGTGGTAGTAAAACGGGTAAGGTTTTTATAATCGGTATATACCTTAACCTGGTGCAGGTTTTCCTTAAGGTAATGTCTGGATTTTTAAAAAGCTTTAATAATAATTATAAATTCTTTATTAAAAATGGCGTAATTTAATTTTATTCCTTTTAATTTATAAAAGTAAAAAGCGATAAGGTATAAGTAACCTTAATTATTACGGTATCCGGTTATTACGTTTAAAGCGTAATCCGAAGCGTCGGTTTTAAGCTTAACTAAGCGGCTTGGGTCGTATATAATTAATACTGGCTTATTGGTAATTGTATTTTTAATTTTTTAAAAGGCGGTTTCCGTTTTCGTTATTTAAAAGAATTTATTTCCTTTTTTCGTTAAATTAAATAATAACGTAGTTATTTTGCTAAAGTTTCGAATAAACTTTTTATAATAATTAACGAATTTAAGGAAGGTTTATACTTTTTTAATTGTAGTAGGCATTTTTTAATCTTATATTATAATGATTTTTTAAGGTTTATTTTGATATATTTTGGGGTAATGATATATCCCTGGAATTCCACTTTTTGCGTTTAAAACTGGCTTTTTTTATTATTAATTAAGAGGTTAGCGTTTTGTAGGGCTTAGAAAACTATATAAACGTGTTTTATATATTCCTTTTTATTTTTTAACTAAATAAGAATGTCGTCGAGGTAACAAATAACGAAAATATTCAAGTACTTCCTAAGTATATAATTAATTATTTGCTAAAAGGTTGTTAGTACGTTCGTAAGTCCGAAAGGTATAACGAAATATTTAAAAAGTCCGTATTTCGATTTAAAAGCCGTTTTTTATTCGTATCCTAGTTTAATGCGGATTTAATTATATCCTTTTTTAAGGTTTAAGCTTATAAACTAATTAATTTTGTAAAGGCGATTTTTTATTTCGTTAATTAAAAATAATGGTGTTCTGTTTTTAATCGTGATATCGTTTGATTACTTATAGTTGATAATTAAGCGTAGTTTTCCGTTTTTATTTTTTTATTTTTTTATTTTTTTGTTACGAAAAATATAAGGTATCCGGTTGATAAATTGGAACGTCGTATGTAACTTTTTCAAAGTTTGTTTTTAAGGTATTCTCGTAATGCCTATAGTTTTGTTTCGTTAAAGTTATAGATCGGATAAAATCTGGTCGATGTTCCTTCCTTAACGACTATTTCGTAGTTTTATTTGTTATGTTTTAGTAGTTTTATTTCGAGTTCCTTTCGAAATAGTCGTTCGTATTTGTGGTATTATGGAGGTACGTTAGTTATGGTTTTTGGTTTTGGGAGTTAATGTTGTAGGTAATCGTTTATTTTTCGTAATTTTGTTTTAATGGTGGCGATAATGCGTTGTATCTTTTTATAGTGCCCTTATTTTCTTTTTTTTTTTTTTATGTTTTGTTTTTGTTAGTGGTAAGGTTTCTGTCGTGTTTTTATGCTTGTATTCGTTGCCATTTTTAATCGAGTGTTAAGATCTTTTCGTATTTTGTTTTTTTATCGAGTGTATATAAAGCGAACTTTATTTAATTAATTATTTAATCGATTAAAGGGTTATATTGGTATAACTATAATTTTCCGAGAATTATGTCGTAATTTTTTATCGGAACGCTGTCAAAGTTTGTTATTTGGTTTCGTTCGTTAAAAAAGATTTCGAGGTGATTAATTTTGCGGTTAATCTTTCCGTTATTTTAAGTAAATCCTTAATTTTTTGCATTTTCGGGAATGTAAGGTTTTATCTTTTCTTTTTATGGTAATCGAAGTTAGTTAATTATATCTAGCATAATATAATTACCTTTTATTATTTTATAATTCATAAATGCGGTAAATTAATATGTTCTAATCCTTATTTGCAGGATAATAGGGTAGTTTTTGACTTTTATCGTTATGTTTAAAGCCTTTTTGGAAAGTTCCTGCTGGTTTTTTTAGGTCTTATTATCCTGCGGCTTTTTTATAAATGACGTTCGTCTTTTAATTCGTCCTTTAACGTTTTAATACTTTTCTAATTTTATGCGTTAAGGGCTTGTAATTGCCTTAGTTATCCTTTCTGTCGGCGTAGAGTAACCTCGAATAAAAGAATTTACGTCTGGAAGTTTTTTCGGTTAATATATTCTGGTTCGGGGGTTTTTTATTTTTTTTTTGTTTTGCTTAAAACTGAGTATTATATTGCCTTATATTTTTATTCCTTTTCTGGATTTCGTTTTTAATTTTTTGTCGTTCCTTTAAGTTATCGATAAAAGTTAAACGGAAGTTTAAGTTATTAATTACTTTTAATGATGCTTTTATAATTATTTAGTAAATTTATTTTCTTTTTGTTTTGTGATCGTATTATTCGAAATGGTATATAGGGTTTTTATTAGGGCAACTTTTTTTTTCGGGCTAACTTGTTGCTACCGTGATAATGTTGACGGTATCTTTTAAGGCGAAGACTTTTAGGTATCTGTACTACCGTTAGTCCCTGAGGTCTTTTCCGATTTGATTGTAAAAGTCGAATTTTTGGTTATATATTTACGTAAGTCGTTTCTCGATATACCGTTTTCTTTCCATATGTCTAGGGTAATAGGTACGCTTGCATTAGATAGCATGAAGTTTTTCGTATCGGTCTAGCTATCCTAGTAGCAGGTTTTCGTTTTAACCTTAATACTTTTTAATCCATGCGTTTAATTCTAACTGTTCGTACCGTTGTCGCCGTTTTTTTTGAGAGCGGGAAAGCAACTTGTCCTTCGATAGTTCTTTCCATCCGTTATGTTCCTTTAGCTATTAGGTTACTGTAGGTTTTATGATAAGGGCTTGCTGTTTTTGAATGGTTGTTTGGGGCAGCTCTTTTGCCTTTTGTAGTTCTTATTGTACTTTTTCAGAGGGATTATGGTTATCCTTGATCCTGATCATGTTAATTAATTTATTGTTATTTTTTTAGTTGTTTCGGTGGGTCCCTAAGGAACCGGTGTCCAGGTATTTTGTCGTAGCTTCTTGGGTGCCTTGCATTGGTATGCCTTGTATCCCATCTTGTTGCAGTTAAAGCATTTGATGGTGCGCGGGTTGCGTTGCTGGATTGCGCCTAATTTTATGGGTCCTGGTGCCGTTTTATGGGATGTGTTCGTTCCTCGTAGCGTACTGGTGTTAAGGGGGTGCCTTGGTTTATTATTTTGCCGGTCCTTAGAATATTAAGTCCTTTAGGCGTATTGCTGATCGTCGATTTTAATTACCATAGCGATATAATCCACCAACTTTTTTAGGCGTTCATTTTTAAATAATTCTTTTTGTATTTCTTTTTTTAGGCCGTTAAAAAATATGGCTATTAATATTTTTTATCCTTAATTAATTTTCGAAGCTAGTTAAATAAAAAAATTGCCGTATTCGGAAGTTAATTTTTTTTTTTTTTTGCTTTAAATCCTTAATCTTTTTTTTAGTTTTAGTTTTTTCGTTTATTATATCGAACGCCTTTTTTAACTTTTCTTTAAATCTTTCGTAATCGTTATAAATATTCGTAATTTCCGTAAATCGTTATTAAGGGGGTTTAGTAACTTATTTACGAAGGGTAAGCTTAAATTAAGTAACCGCGTTTCCGGTTAACTATTTTATAGCGAACTAAATGCGAAAGGTAGGTATTACGAATTTAATAAGAAAGTACTTAAAATAAATACGGTATTCCGTAAAAAACTGTTATAACTTGGTGGTAATTTTATTAAAAAAAGTAGGCTTGGTAGGCTTTAAAACTTCTCCGGACTTCTTACCGTAAGTCGTTTAAATAGGTTATGCTGGCTGATCCGGTTAATCGAGCTGCTTTATACTTGCTTATCTTATTAATTCGACTTTCTGAGTTTCCAGCTATTTGCGAATTTCCTCGAGTATGTTGGTAAGCTCGATCTTATTATTAGTAAGCTGCGTAACCGCGTTAATCAGCCAGTCAAATCGACGTAAGGCTTTTTCTTAGGAAAAGTTAGGTCGAATTTCCTTATTATCGGAATCCATAAGGTTATCTTCGAATATTTAAAAGGTTTTCTTAAAGGCGGGTTGCTTATTAAAAAACATAATGTTAATGGTATTACTTAAAATCTGACAACATTGCTAAACAAGAACTTATAACGTATAACGGCTAAGGGATTTAACTAATTATTAAACCTAATCGTACGGTTTATATTAGCAGTAATGTCGTAAAAAACTAAGTAATAATACGTTTAATAGTTATGTTTAGTAATAGCAGATTATTAAAGGTAATCTGGGTAACCAAGTTGTATTACAAGCTGGTAATTTATCTAAGCTATGGTAATAACGAACGTATATATCCTCATCTTGGCTTAAGGTACTTAAACGGCTTAAACCCTTAAGGTCGTTAAGTCCCTTAAGCCCGCATAACGACTCGATAAGCTCAAGAAGCTCAAGGAGCTTGGCGCGTTAAGTCCTTTAAGCCCGTCACGTGACCCATCGGCTTGGGTCGGGACTGATCCTTTGGAAGGCCCGACTGTTT
The DNA here is from genome assembly GCA_004154915.1 of Monosporascus ibericus. Lineage (NCBI taxonomy): Eukaryota > Fungi > Ascomycota > Sordariomycetes > Xylariales > Monosporascus > Monosporascus ibericus. Next base: position 177,429 of record QJNU01000003.1, read on the forward strand.
GTGTTGCAGCCAAGACCGCTAGGTCATAACACGTAAGAACCTTTAAAAATATCCATGAAATAATAAAATAAGGACGTTATTTATAAAAGAATATTAGAAATTGTCAGGGAAGTTCGTTAATAAGAATAATTGAATCGGTTAATCTTTTAATAAAAAGTAATTTATTACTTTTATACGAAATTACTTTTTTTCGAGAAAAGAACGTTTAATTGCGCGAAACGAACCATATTTTGAATAAACGTCGAAAAATCAAAAATAAACGTTTTTAAAAAGGAGGAATATTTATTATTTAAAAAGGACAAGCTTTTTTAGTCGAAAAAGAAGGGGGTGGTAAACAAAATGCAACCAATAATGGCTGAAAGTAATCGTCATAAAAGGGTTGAGACAAAGGAACGGAATGTTACGAACCAACACCTTACCTACTTAGGCACACGGTCGGGACAAGATCAAGGACAACTACCGACCAGGGTCACGTAACATGGATAAAGATGGATTCGTCTTATCCAAAGACATCCATACACTTACATAATATAAATAAAAATGGATTCGTCTTATCTAAAGATATCCAAATCTACAATATATACACTTATTATTTCCTATAACTTAAATAACTTTAGCTTGTAATATAACTTAATTACTTAAATTACCTTTAACAATCTGCTATTACTAAACGTAATTATTAAACGTATTATTACTTAGTTTCCTACGATATTACTGCTAACATAAACCGTACGACTAGGTTTAATAATTGGTTAAACCCCTTAACCGTTATACGTTACAAACTTTTATTTAATAATATTATCAAACTTTAAATAATACCCCCGATATTATATTTTCCAGCAAATAACCCGTCCCTAAAGGAACTTTCAAAATCTTTAAAGATAACCCCATAAATTCCGATAATAACAAAACTTAACCTAATCTTTCCTAAAAAGAAACTTTACGCCGACTCGATTAATTAACTAACGCAGTTACTTAACTTATTAACGACAAGATCGAGCTTACTAACACCCTTAAGGAAACCCGTAACCAACTGGAAGCCTAACGAATCGAACTAAAAAAATAAGCTAACATAAAGCAACCCGATTAATCGGACCAGCCAGCCTAGCCGGCACAACCTACCTAGGCGACTTACGGCAAGAAATCCGGAAAGGTTTTAAAGCTTACCAAGCCTACCTTTTTCGACGGAACTACCATTAAGCTACAACAGTTCCTTACGGAATGCCGTACTTACTTTAAATACTTCCCTATCAAACTTATAACGTTTACTTTTCGAATTCAGTTCGCCGTAAAACAATTAACCGAAAATACGGCCACTTAATTTAAGCCTACCTTTTGCGAATGGGTTACCAAACTTCCCTAACAAAGGTCCGCAAAAACCGTAACTATTTATAACGATTACGAAAAGTTTAAGGAAAAATTAAGAAAAATATTCAAAATAATAAACGAAAAGATTAAAGCTAAAAAGAAATTTAAGGATTTAAAGCAAAAAAAATTAACCTCCGGATACGGCAATTCCTTTATTTAACTAACTTCAAAAATCAATTAAGGACAAAAAATACTAATGGCCATATTCTTCGACGGCCTAAAAAAGGAAGTACAAAAAGAATTATTTAAGGACGAACGCCCCGAAAAGTTGGTAAACTATATCGCCATGGTAGTCAAGATCGACGATCAACAATACGCCTGGAAAACTCAACACTTTAAGGACCGATAAAATAACAAACCAAAACACCCCCCTAACACCAGCACTCCACGAAAAACCAACACGTCCCATAAAACGGCACCGGAACCCATAAAATTAGGCGTAATACAGCAGCGCAACCTACATACCATTAAATGCTTCAACTATAACAAAATAAAACATAAGGCCTAGTAATATAAAGCACCTAAAAAGCGACAACAAAATACCTAAATACCAGTTCCTTAAGGACCCCTCCGAAATAACTAAGGAAACGATAACAAATCGATTAACATAATCAAGATTAGGGATAACCATAATCCCTTTAAAAAAATACAATAGGAACTATAGGAAACAAAGGAGCTATCCCAGACAGCCATTTAAAAAACAAGCCCCTACTATAAGACCCACGGTAGCCCAATAGCTAAAAAAATACGACGGGTAAAAAGAGCTTTTAAAAGATAAACTACTTTCCCGCTTATAGAAGAAACGGCGACAGCGGTACAAACAATTAGAACTAAACGCATAGATCAAGAAATATTAAGATTAAAATAAGAACTTACTTCCAAAACAACCAAACCGATACGGGAAACTTCATACTATTTAATACAAACGCACCTATTACCTAAGATATATGGAAGGAAAACGGTACATTAAGACACGCCTTACGCGGATATACAACTAAGGATTCGACTTCCACAATTAAACCGGAAAAAACCTTAAAAATTAACGATAATGCAGATACTTAAAAACGTTCGCCTCGGAAGATACCATTAACATCATTACAACAGCAACAAGTTGGCCCGAAAAAAAGAATTGCCCTAACGAAAACCCTATATGCTATTACGGCTGGTATAATTATAAGACAAAAAAGGAATGGATTTATCAAATAATTATAAAGGCATCTTTAGAAATAATTAACAACTTAAACTTCCGTTTAACCTTTACGGACGACCCGGATAAACGGCAAAAAATCAAATACGAAATGGAGAAAAAAAACGAAAAGATAAGGTAATACAACGCCCAATTTTAAGCACGACAAAAAGGACAAAAAACCCCCGAACCAAAATTGTCAGATATAGGGGACATCAGTTGTGTGTTGTGTTAGGTCAGTTGCAGGTGCTGTTGCACTCATACAACTTTAAGTAGCTTAGCTCCGGAACACGTATGGGCCGATCAGTAGGTGACCTTTCCGTATATGGGGTGCGCTACGCACCCCCCAGCTAGCTGACACACCCCCTCAACGCCTTGAAGTATTCACGGCGTTGATTACCGTATTTCATCACTTCCTAAAGCCACAGCTGTCCATTCCACCTCTCCTCCGGCGATTGAATCCTCCTGATCAGCTAATTCCTCGTTTGAAATAACCCTTAAAGCTTTCCTCTGTTGATCCAGGGCTTCGGTAATATCTTTCAGTCCTAACTGCTTTTTAAAGTGCCTGAAGGTTTCTCGTAATAAGGCTTTAATTAATCCATTAACTAGCATATTACCCGTGGGTATATAATTTATTTTGATCAGGTCCCTTTTTGCTGCCTTTTATAGCTAGTGGTTATATATATTTATGTACCGTAACTTTATTTATAAAAGGGCAACGTCGGCGTTAATTAACCGTATTATTTATTAATTATCGTATTATATATTTAACGGTTTTATATTTAAATTAATTTTTAATTCCTTAATTAATTAAAAAATAAATAAGGTTTTTTTTTGTAATTTACGTAAAAAATAATAATTTTATTTCGGTTATAAAAATAATTATTATGTTTTATTTATTCGCCCGTTATTTTATTATTTTTTTAAATAATTTTATAACGTAAGCTTAAAAATTTTTTCGATTAATTAAATTATTTACGAAAAAACGTCGCTTTAAATATTTATTAAATTTTCGTTACCGAATTATAACGTTAACGTCTTAATATTAATTAAGTATAATACAATGGAATTAATTATTTTATAATATACGTTATTAAAGTTTATATTAAAACGGGCGAAGTAGGATATTATAAAGGATAACGTACCACACCAGCTCCCCGCTCACACCAGCTCGCCGCTCGTTTTTTTACCATTTTAACCATATAGCTTTAATCATTCATTTTTTAATACCAACAACATAAGACGGCTTATAAAAAAAGCAAAAATAAACCTAGCCGTTTAAGTTAAAAATCGGAACCCGAAACTTAATTATAAACGTCTTTATGCAATATATAACGTTTCCGAATTTACCTTAAGAAACCGATATAATAATATAACTTCTTAAGCCGATATTATCCTTAATTTACGAAAATTAACGTTAACCGAAAAAAAAGCAATTATTAACCGTATCTTTAACTTAAATGCGCAAACGTTTTTTATCCGGCTTTAACATATTAAAAATATGGCGAATTTATTATTCGTTTAACGCGTTACAAAACGCGTCGGGGTTAATTAGGCGTCGAGATTTGTTAAACGGTAAAAAAAGCTTTAAACGCGTTTAAATCGGAAAATCGATTATCAAAAAATATTATGCGAAAATCTAAAGGTATTTCGTAAATAATTCGAATTCGTTCGGGTTATAATTACAAAATACGGCATCGTAAAAGAGGATATTTATAATTTCGACGAAACGGGCTTTTTAATAAAGCTTTTTATAATATTAAGTATAGTAATTATAAATATTAAAAAACGTAAAAAACTTAAATAAGCGTAATAAAGTAATCGGAAATAAGTTATAATTATATAAGTTATTAATTCGTAAAATTAAGTTATACCGTTATTTATTATTTTAATAGAAAAAATTTACTTTAATTTTTAATATCGTAATAACTTATTATTAACCGATTAAAAAATCGGTATTAATTTTAATAATTAAATAATAAACGAATTAAATTTAAAATGGATTTAATATTTTAATAAATATATACGAACGTATACGAAAAAAACCAAACGTTTTTTTATCCTTGACGGTTACGAAAGTTATTATTTAATCGAATTCGAAAAATATTACGTAAATAACGGTATTATTACGTTTTATATACCCGCGCATTTTTCCTATCGGCTTTAACTTTTCGACGTTTCTTATTTTTCCGTTTTAAAACGCGCTTATTCGCTTTATATCGAAGGTTTAATACGACGTTACCATATTTATATCGCGAAAAAAGATTTTCTCGCCGGTTTTTACGATGCGTTTAAAGCTGCCATAACGTCCGATAATATTAAATCCGGATTTGCAAAAACTGGACTTATTTTATTCGATCTTAATAACGTCCTTTCCGAATTGGAAGTTCTTCCGGTTATACCTATACCGACGGTCTCGCCGCTTACTTCCGCCGGTTTTAATTTTTCCTTTCCCGCGAAAACCTTTAAAAATATCCATAAAATAACTAAATAAGGACGTTATTTATAAAAAAGGATTAAAAATTATTAAGGTAATTCGTTAACAAAAATAATAAAATCGGTTAATTTTTTGACGAAAAATAATTTATTACTTTTGTACGAAATTGCTTTTTTTCAAAAAAAAACCGCCTAATTACGCGAAACGAACCATATTTTAAGCAAGCGTCGAAAAACCAAAAACAAACGTTTTTAAAAAGGAGGGACATTTATTATACAAAAAGGATAAGCTTTTTTGGCCGAAAAGGAAGGGGGTGGTAAAAAAATGCAGCTAATAGCGGTTAAAGGTGGTTATCGTAAGAGGGTTAAAACGAGGGAACGGCGATGTCGCGTCTGCGGTAAGCCTGGATATAATGCGCGTACTTGTTAGGAAGTTATAAAGACGTTTAACGATAAAGAATCCGATTGATTTTAATTAATTTAATGTATTATGGTTAACTTATTTAAGTTTGTTATCGTAAAGTGTTAAAAAACGAGCGGCGAGCTGGTGTGAGCGGGGAGCTGGTGTGGTACGTTATATTAAATCGCGTATTAATTATAACGTATAAAATAAAACCGATTTTTTTAAGTATTTATTAATTAAACCTAAATAAATTAAATTAAGATTCGGTAATAATTTAACGTTAATTATTAATATTTTTAAAAAGTTATTTAAGCTCTTTTAAGAATTAAGTTAATTAATTTATTTATAAAGTAAGATTAAAATAATTAAATTTTTTAATTAAGTTTATTTTTAATTATTTTAATTCCGAAAAATTATTATAAATTTTCGTTACTTACAAAGGTATATGTAACGAACCTGTCATACATCCACCTGGAAGTATGAGCAGTATCCGAAATGGGGTCTTGATTTGCAGGTAACAATAGGGCGAGGAGTGATTCACTAGGGGTTTGTTCGTTAAAGAGATTTAAAGACTCTTCCCTCAATTAGAGAACGGTGCAGTTGCCTCCAGTTGAGAGCTTAGATTGATAGCTAAGGAGCGAAACTAAGTAGGTGCTATCTACATGGGAGACCGGGTCATACATATATCCTCATTCCCCAAGTGAGTGTGTCGTGGATCTGTGTGATCTGTGTGATCTGGTCCCAGATCATCCAGATCAACCAGATCACTTTGAAAGCCAAGCCCTTCCCCCGAGGTTTACCCGTGACGGGCACGAGCCAGGCCCCAAAGGTCGGTCTCTCCAAAACAGGAACCCCTGTTCCTGTAACAGTATATCGTTTTTATATTTATTAAATTAATTAATCGATAAGGTTTTAATATTTTTTACTATATATAATAATTATATTATCGACGTAAAAAAATAAAAGCACCTTTTAACGAAAAAAATAATATAATTCATAAAGAACGGGATTAAGTTTTAAATTCTTAAACGTATTAATAAAGTTTCTTTATTAAAATAAAAAAGATTCCTTTAATCCGTATAATACCTTTTTAATTAAAAATGTTTTATTACGTTATAAGTATCTTAAGGGCATTTTTAGGTATATTTCGTAAGGTAAGTTCGCGTTAATAAAAATGTTTATAACGTTATATTATTTAAACTTTAAATTAAATTTAATTACGATAACGATTAAAACTTAAAACGACCTTTTAATTAACGTAAATACGTATATATTTTTATAAATGTTTTTAAGTTATTAATTATTTCGTACGATAAAATGGGCCTTATATTTTTAAAGTTAGTTATATTTATCGAATTTATAAACATATATTTATATATACCTTAAAACTTGTTTTCTTTTAGTAAAAAATTAATTAATAATTTTTTAAAACTTTATTTTTTTATAATTTTATAAGTAAGTTAATTTAGCGTTACGGAATATCTTTCTTAACGGGTATATACTTAGCTTTTTATGGCCTTACGGCGGTAATGGCAAATCTTGCCTATATATCCGGCTTTATAACTTAAATAACGTTTTTATTTTTAATATATTAAAACTTTTCCGATTAAAATGGCGCGTATTTCGGGTTTTTATTTTCCTTAAACTTCCGTAATTTACCGGCCGATTATCGATCGTACTAATAAAATAGGTTAAACGTTTTACGTTAAACGCGGTTTCCCATATTTTGTGATTATACCGATAATTATTTTCTTGATACGGAACGTACGGGAAGCTTACGTTTTTAATCCGTAAAATACCTTCGTTTTTTACCGTTACTTTAAGTTAAATAACGTAACAAGAACTTAAGGTTACCTTTATTTCTTCCGTCGGCGTAATAATCGTAATAATTATTAAGGTAAACGTTGGTGATGGTAATGGTTTAAAGGACGGAAATGGTTCGAATATAACGGTGGTATAAAAATAATTAATTCTTTATAAGCAGGCTTGTTTTTCCTTATCCCGCGCGTTAGTTACGTTAATATTACTTTAAAATTAACCTTTTTAGCTAGCCGTTAATTAAATTATTTCGTTTAAATTTTTATCTTTTAAATATATATATATTAGGTAATTATTAACTTCATTAAGTATAATAACTTATCGGAATAAATTTTATAATTCCTTTTCGGTAACGTAAAATAAGTTATCCTTAAAGTTCTTAATATTACTGGAAAAAGTAATTTTTTCGTTAAATTAAACGTTTCGGATAACAATAACCTTATTCGTTAATAAGTTCCAAATCTCGTAAATATTTGTTAATCGGTAACTAACGAAAAAACCTATTTATGCTTTAAGATTTAACTTTTAAAATCTTTGTTCTTTTTTTATGGCGGTAATTGTTATAACGTAGGCCATATAGCCATAAGCTTAAAAATAGGCCTATTAAAATTTCCGATTAAGTATTATAATATCGTTTTTGTACGTTAGGTAAATATAATAAACTTTATATAAGGTTTGCTAAAAAAAAACGTATTTAAGAGTACGGTTATATAAATATATTACCGCTTTAAAGATATATACGATTAGGAACGTAAGTAATTTAACGCTATTTCGTATCGTAATCGCTTTTTCCTTAATTATATCCTTTAAACGCTTTATATTTTTATTTTAAGCCTAAGTATATAATATTAAAGGTTTAAGTCTAATATTAAAAGAAAACGATTAAAGTATATTTCGAAATTGGTGATTTTTTAAGATTTCGTTATCGAATTTAATTACTTATAGGAAAACCTTATTTTAGTTTTTTAGGACTTTTAAAAGATATTAAAATGTTATGATTAATATATTTTGTTTCCGGTTTTTTAAGTAGGTATTTTAAATAAAACCTAAGTATTTATCGGTAATAAACATAACACATTTATATCCTTTAAGGTTTTTTTTGAAGTTAATAAAATCGATGGCGATTTTTTATTTTGATCGGGATATTCCCTTTCGAGGTTTACGACGTATTTATTTTTTTGCCTTTACTTTATTGTATGCTTAATATTTGATTATTATAAACTTTTTTAATTAGATTTCTTTAATATAAAAATGTAATTAGGCGATTATTTCGGGGCTTAAATAGCCTAATCGCAGGTATTACATAATACCGTTACCTGTACGCGGCAATCTTTTTGTTCATAAATTAATGTTTCGTTTATAGGTAACAAAAGTTATATAAAATATTATTACGTTAATATCTTTAATAACGAATTAATTAAATTTGTTTATTAACGTAATAATAACCTGATCGTACTTATTTTAAATGCAGTTGTTAATCTTTCGGTTATCTTATTAATAACGTTTTTTTCGAAATTGTTAAAGTGATATTAGGTTATATGCGAATTTTTCGTAATAAGTTACGTTATATAACCGTAACGTTTTCGTACTATTAGAACTTTAAAGTAATACATTAACCTTTCCGTACCTTTTAATTAAAACGAAGTTGTTGCTTACGTATATTCCGTTACCTTATATAGTTAGTTTGTAATTTAGGAACTTATTAATAAGGTTAAAAATATATATCGTAAACCTTAAGTTTAAAATGAATAAATTTTTTAAAGAATAAGACGAAACGTTTATAACGTTACGTTAATTAATAATTAAAAAATACGTTAAAATTCGTTTTATTTCTTTTAAAAGTTAATCCGTTTTTATAATTAACTTTTTTATAATTTTTGATAAACGGTTAACCTTTTCCTTTAAAAATTAATTAAAAATAATGCGGTTTCGGATTAGCCTTAACATTATTTCTCCGGGCTTAAACTTTATTGGAACTTTATTAAGGAATATATAAAAGCATTAAGGTAACTTATAATTAAGGTTTAGATAGGCTTTATAATAAATGCCTTAATTGTTTAATTTATAACGCTTTCGTTTAATATTTCGGTCCGTATAGGAACCTTCCCGATTATCTTGCTTCGGTTTTCGTTTAGGGGCCTTATTTCGCGGTTAAGGGTTAAATGGCTTAATTTTTTCCTGATTAAGATAATTTTAATTAGATTAATCCGCGGGGGTTTTGTAAAAAGTTGAAAACGTTATCTTAATATTTCTTAATATAAATAATGGATTAGTTATAACCTAATAATTTAAAAAGCTAGCAGCCACTTTTTAATAATTAATCGTTTTTCGATTAATATTATCTTTTTTTATGATCATTAATAAATTTAACCAGCCAGGTATAATAAATGTTATTATTATGCATAACTGATTTGCCCAGATTACCGGTATTAATGTTTCGGGAATGCCGTGGCGTTACCTTTAGGCCATAATATTTTGCTATTTTGCTATTTATTCGTTAAATTTCTTAACCGATTTCGCCACCTGCTTTAATCGTTTTTCGTATTTGCGTTTGGTATTTATAAGTAACCAACTATCGTACACTTTTCCGGATTTTTTTAATTTTGCATATTACCCTTTTAGATTATCGTTTACGTTTAAGCAGATCTGCTTAATCGATAAGAATATTATATTTAGGACCTATTTTATAAAATCGTTATAATTCTTTCGGAAAGTTTTATATTCCCGGTTTTTATAAATGTAAATAAACCATTTTTAATTATATAATTATCGCCCTTTAATCGTTATTTCGTATATGGAAGTTGGAGTCCCTATTGGATCGGTTTCTTTTTGTATAATCGATATAATGGCTAAGGTCGCGTTACGCGTTTAGACTCGATTTCGTTTCTTCGGATAATTCGCAACGTTGGGCTCTTTAAGTTTAACGGGTTACGGATGGTCCTGATTAAGGTCGATATATTCCTACAGATCGTATCCTTTCGCCTTAATCTTAAATTTATCCTTAAAATTATCCCAATCCTTTAGGCCCGTATACAGGATGTTCGATAACGATGAAGTAATTATTGTTGTAATTAAGGTATATATAGATAATTACTACTGATATACAGCCTATATCGTCTCAGCAACAGGTGATTAATTAATGATTTTTTCGAATTAAGCAAATAAGACTCTTAATTGTCAGATATAGGGGACATCAGTTATATGTTGTATTAGGTCAGTTGCAGGTGCTGTTGCACTTATACAACTTTAAGTAGCTTAGCTCCGGAACACGTATGGGCCGATCAGTAGGTGACCTTTCCGTATATGGGGTGCGCTACGCACCCCCCAGCTAGCTGACAAAAATACATTACCAAAGAAGACTTCCAGACGCAAGTCCTCCTACTCGAGGTTACTCTACGCCGACAAGAAGGACAATTAAAGCAATTACAAGCCCTTAATCAGCAAAACCAAGAACGCATCAAGGCGTTAAAAAATAAATTAAAAAACGAACGCCACCTGTAAAAAAGCCGCAGGATGGTGAGACCCGGAAAAGCCAGCAGGAACTTCCCAGAAGGGCTCTGAACGCAACGATAAAAGCCAAAAACGATCTTATTACCCTGCAAGTAAGGATTAGGACATACTGGTTCACCGCATTTGTGAACTGCGGAGCAACAGAAGGTAACTATATTACGCCGGATGTAATTAACCAACTTCGACTACCATAAAAGGAAAAGATGGAACCCTACATCGCCGAAAACGCAGAAGGTCAGGCATTTACCTACGACAACGGAAAAATCAGCCGCAAAATTAATCACCTCGAAATCTTCGTTAACGGACGAAACCAGATAGCAAACTTCGATATCGTTCCGATAAAGAATTACGACATAATCCTCGAAAAACCATAACTATACCAATATAACCCCTTAATCGATTAAATAACTAGCCAGGTAAAGTTCGCTTTATATCCATTCGACAAAAAGAAAAAAGATACGAAAAGATTTTTATATTCGATCGAAGATAACAACAAGTACAGGCATAAAAATACGATAAAAACCTTACCACCCATAAGAATTAAATATAAAAAAAAGCAAAAGTATTATAAAAGGATACGACGTATTATTACTACCATAAAAACAAAGTTGCGAAAAATAAACGATTACCTATAGCATCAGCCTTCGGAGCCAGAAACCATGGCCAACGTACCTTTATAGTACCATAAATATGAACGACTGTTTCGTAAGGAACTTAAGACGAAATTACCAAAACACAGCGAATAAAACCACGAAATAATCCTTAAAAACGGGACATCGACCAGATTCTATCCGATTTACAACCTTAACGAAACGGAATTACAGGCATTACGTAAATACCTTAAAAACAAGCTTAAAAAAGTTACATATAACGTTCCAATTTATTAACCGAATACCCTATATTTTTCGTACCCAGGAAAAACGGGAAGTTACGCCTAGTTATCGACTATAAGTAGCTAAACGATATTACAATTAAAAACAGAATACCGTTACCTTTAATTAACGAAATAAAAAATCGCCTTTACGGAACCAATTAATTTATAAGCCTAAATTTCAAAAAAGGATATAATCAGATTCGTATTAAGCCAGGATATAAATGGAAAATAACCTTTAGGATGAAGTACGGACTTTTCGAATACCTCGTTATACCTTTCGAACTTACGAACGTATTAGTAACCTTTTAACGGATAATTAATTACGTACTTAAGAAATACTTAAACATTTTCGTTATGTGTTACCTCGACGACATTCTTATCTACTTAAGAAACAAAAAGGAATATATAAGATACGTTTATATAATCCTTTAAGCTTTATAAAATACCAACCTCCTAATTAACAATAAAAAAAGCCAGTTCCATACGCAAAAAATGGAATTTTTAAGACATATTATCATCCCAGGATACATTAAAATAAACCTTAAAAAGATCGTTACTGTATAAAAATAAGAAACGCTTATTATAATTAAGGAAATATAAACTTTCCTTGGATTTATTAATTATTATAGGAAGTTTATTCGAAACTTTAGCAAAATAATTACGTTATTATTTAACCTAACGAAAAAAGGTAATACATTCCTTTAAATGACGAAAACGGAAACCGCTTTTTAAAAGATTAAAAATGCGATTATTAATAAGCCAGCATTAATTATATATAACTTAAACCGCCTAATTAAATTTAAAACCGACGCTTCGGATTACGCTTTAAACGCGGTAGCAGGATACCGCGATAATTAAGGCTATTTATACCTTATCGCCTTTTACTTTTACAAGTTAAAAGGAACAAAATTAAATTACGCCATTCCCGATAAAAAATTTATAACTATTATTAAGGCCTTTTAAGAATTTAAACATTACCTTAAAGAAAATCTATACCAGGTTAAGGTATATACCGACCATAAAAACCTTACCCGCTTTACTACCACCAGAAAACTTATAGGACGATAATTACGTTACGCTAAGGAATTAGCAAAATACAACTTTATTATTATCTATCAAAAAGGATTAAAAAACGGGAAAGCAAACGTACTTAATCGAAAACCAGACCTCGAAAAGAAAATAATTAAAATTAATCATCAAATTTTCGACACCACGCCGGAAGGATACCTGCAACCACGATAAATAGCAACAAGCAGAGCAGCACCCCTTAATTTATACTAGAAAATCCAGGAATATAATAACAATTTACTTAAAAACCAAAAAATAAAAGAAATATAAATCCCAAAGAATTACCAGGAAACATTAATAAAAAATATATACGAATATTAGTTATACGGATACCTAAAGATCCATAAGACCCTAAAACGATTATAACGCATTTATTATTTTCCTAAAATAAAATTAATAATAAAGAAAATACAATAATAATGCCATATTTACAATAAGGCAAAAACTCGACGACATAAACCATACGAAAAATTACAGCTATTACCAGTCGTAAAACGACCATGGAATTTAGTTACTTTCGACTTTATCACCAAATTTCCACTTTCAAAAAATCTAGTTACGGATACATATTACGACAATATCTTTATAATCGTTAACCGATTTACCAAATTTTCCTATTTCCTATTATATAATAAGGATACAAATATAAAATAACTAGCTTACATCTTTTTAAAATATATCTTAGGAATACATAAATTACCAACGGAAATCATTTTAAATAAAGGAATAACATTTATTTCGAAATTCTGGTAAGGACTTATAACGTAATTAGACCTAAATTATAAATTATCTAACGTATTTAAACCTTAAACGGACAGACAAATAAAAAAACTAATTAAATATTAAAAACTTACTTACGATATTATATTAACTATAAATAAAACAATTAAGTCCAAAAGCTACCTATCGCGTAACTAGCTTATAACATTAATTACCATAAAAGCACCAAAATAACTTTAATAAACGTTAACTTTAATTTCATACCAGAAGTTTACAAAAACGTACGCGAAAAACCTATTAACGTTAAAATAATCCTAATATTAAAACAACTTAAGTAATTATACGCAAAAATAAAAACAAAACTTGAATTTATACGTAACTAAATAAAAAAATATTATAACTAAAAAAAGTTAAAAAGACCAACCTTTCGGAAAGGAAAAATAATTTACTTAGTTACCAAAAATATCTAAATTAAACGATTAAGCAAAAAACTTAACTTTAAATATATCGGACCTTATAAAATTATCAAGAAAATCTCAGAAAATAACTACCAATTAAAACTACTACCTAAGGTTAAACTTTATTTAGTTTTTTACGTTTCCTTATTCGAATTAATAATAAATACCATTAAAATTAATATTAAATACGAAAAAAAGGCAAAAGAAAATATACCGATATACGAAGCAGAAAATATCCTAAATATACGTAGGGAAAGCGGACTTACCTAATACCTAGTTAAGTAAAGAGATTACCTAGATTCCGAAAACACCTGGGAACCCGTTAAGAACCTTAAAAACGCCCAGCGCCTATTAAAAAACTTTTATTAATAAAACCGGCAGCGTTTAAAATAACCTTTTAACCAGGATCCGCCGGAAAAAACCAATTAACGGTTTCGGAACTAAACAAATCGGCCACCCCCGTAACCTAAACGGCCTACGTAACGGCCTTTACCTTAACCTTTTCTTATTTTTTTAATTCGTTTAACGATTACAACTTACGATTAATCATTTCGACGCCTTTAATACAAAAAAACTTTTACTATTAACGCAACCGCCGCAAACGAACTATGGCTTTGCTTATACGCTTTAAAGCCTCGTTTATCTCCTTTTATGATTAAAAAAGCCGTTTTTTAGCAAAAGCCTTTTTACGCTTTAACCGTTCCTTTTTTCGCGAAATGTTATGTAAAAAATTAATCGGGATACCCGAGCCGTTATAATTCCGCTTATAAAAAACATAATTTTAATAACGAACTACGTTTTCCGCTATAACATACTTTTCCTTCCGTACGAAATACGCAAAATAAGATATAATTTCGAAACTAAAATCTTCGATATTAAAGAATAACTTTTTACGTTCCCTTTTTTAATTAAAACGTTGTCGCGGCTTAATAATCTTTTTAATAATCCTCTTAGGCATAATAAAAGTAATAAAAGGAAAAAAAAACTTACTAATTTAAAAAATTTTAAGGGCAAAAATTATAAAAAGAAGAAATTGTATTACGAACTAACACCTTACTTACTTAGGCATACGGTCGGGACAAAATTAAGGACAACTACCAATTAAGGTTACGTAATATAAATAAAGATGGATTCGTTTTATTTAAAAATATTTATGTACTTACATAATATAGATAAAGATGGATTCGTCTTATCTAAAAACATCCAAATCTATAATATATATATTTATTATTTCCTATAACCTAGATAACTTTAGCTTATAATACAATTTGGTTACCTAGATTACCTTTAACAATCTGCTATTACTAGACGTGATTATTAAACGTATCATTGCTTAGTTTCCCACGACACTACTGCCAACATAAACCGTACGACTAGGTTTAATAGTTGGTTAAACCCCTTAGCCGTCACACGGAAGTATGGCGTTTACGGCAAGCTCGGCCATAATGCGCGTACTTGTAAAGAAGTTATAAATACGTTTAGCGAAAAAAAAATCCGATTAATTTGAATTGATTTAATATGTTATGGTTAAGTTATTTAACTTTGTTATTACAAGGTGCTAAAAACCATTCGGTTCGCTTGTGTATTCGGTTCGCTTGTGTGGTACGTTACCAGCTTATAATATAACTTAATTATCTAGATTACTTTTAATAATCTGCTATTACCAGACGTAATTATCGCATACTTTGTTGCTTAGTTTCCCACGACACTGCTGCCAACATAAACCGTACGGCTTAGGTTTAATAGTTGGTTAAACCGACCAGCCGTCACAAAGCTTACTCGAATTTACTCGACTTTTCTCAATGATGGCTTGGTGTTTGGCAAGATCGTTCCTTACGTTCTCGGGTTCCTGTCTCGTGGTTTGTTCCAACGCCGTGAGAGCTTGTCTCAGTTTGTTCACTTCTAGACAGTTGCCGCGAATCTCGTCTCGAATCTCTTCAATCCCAGCATGCTAACCCTTTAAGATATTATGGGCTTCCACCATGTGCCGAAAGTGCAACAACTTGAGCTCCTCTGACACTATCGTCTTGTGGTGTGCCACCCTGTCTAGTATGTTTTGGAACTTGGAGTCGAAGGGCTGCCACATAAGTTGAGCCATGGCTTAAGGCGTCCGTTTAATCTCTGTAGATTGTGTTATGGCTCTTCCGTCAAAGCTGGTCATATCTTAGGCCTCACTACCAGTCTTGTTGGTGAATACAGTCGCTATGGCGCAGAAAACGGAGAAGAGATCTCCATGAAAGCGGCAACTGATTCTTTCAAACGCGTTGTCGCGTCATTACTCTCGTAGTAGTTTCAGCAGATCTGTGAACCGAGGCAGTGCACCTCCAAGTTCTAATATGAGATCAAGTAGCCGTTCAAAAACACTCGTATGATTAGCTGCTAGCTAGGAAGGCGAGTGACGAGTTGGCCATGGCTCAGCATATATTTTGAAGTGTTCCATTCCATGGGTTCTGGCCTGCCACCGACTTGGAGGACGAGGCCGTGGCATCCCCATGGGATAGGGGCCCATTCTGGATGGGACGAAACGATCAGATCATCAATGCGAAAATAAGGCCCCAGGTTGTCCGAAAGCACTAATATCTTTCCAATGGTCTAGCCCATGAAGCACGTTGAATGAAACGTGACTTGAACTGCTCGATACCCTCCAGCAGCTTCTCTGGTGACGCTAGCCGACTCAGGTGCTGGAACCGTAACCCCCCCCCCCCACTGAACAGTTCAGAAAGAAAAGACTCCTTTGCGTTGTTAATGATGACATTATGTCTGGGTGGGGCTGGCCGTCAGTTTCGGGCATTATGTGACGTTGGTTGAGGAAGAGTCGCTTAAACTGCAGCGATAACTGCTTCAAGCGGCGGCTTCACTAAAAGGTAACTGAAGGCCACGAACCTAACTCTTTTATGGGATCATTTGGTGTCGACCAGGTAGTTTTAACCACAGGTTAAATAATAGTTAGTGCTGCGGTTAGGTAGCCTTCACGCCGATAGGGGATGTTATTTGCGTTGTTATATTTGGGTAAATACGTGTGCCATAAGGCGGACCCCCCACCAACGGGCCACCCCCTCAACGGGCCGCCATTTCCCATACAAAATCAACGAAACTGCATGTTTATAATTAAATAACGAAAATATATATTGCAAAACGGCCGCCGGAATGATAATTGAGACTATACATTAAGGCTATATAAAAAGTATCATTCGAAAATATTAACGTTTTTATGGAGAAAATGAAAGTCGAAGTTGCAGAAATAATGCGTTAACATTTTCCCATATAAATTGTATGGGAAATTGTTAAGATTGAGCCTTCGGGTTTACCTTTAAATAATTATGTAACGAAAAATGGTAAAAGTCCAGAATAAGTTGTATAAATAATTTAATTCATTTTTTTACTGATATATAATATCTTAGCTTTATATCATTAATATTTGTTATGTTATTAACATTTTAAAAAGTAATGTACTTTTTCCCATATAAAAATAACTCCACTTTTTTGTTATATATTATAACTTTTTATAACATGACGATATTTGAAAACAGCTGCCTTTGTTATATACCTTTCGGCATTAAATAATTATATATAAAATTTCATTTTAATACCTTTATTATTAAAAAAGTTATAAATTTTTCTTTATATCGGTCCAAATATGTGAAAATTATATGGTAATAACGTTTCCCGAATATAAGAAATTCTAAAAAATCAATTACGTAAGCATAACGATCCTTCAAAGTATTTATAATTAGAAGGTTTAAAGTGATTTTAATCCCGCAGGCCGCTTATTTTTCCCATTTTTAATCGAATTTTAAAGTGTTATTGAAAATATAGTGATTTCGGCGATTTGTACGGGGAAATGGCGGCCCGTTGAGGGGGTGGCCCGTTGGTGGGGGGTCCACCTTAGTACGCGTACTACTTTTGTACGACTTAATAACGGAATACAAATGCTTCGATGGCGAGTTGGCTTTTTTCTTATTTAATATGTTAAAGTATACCTGGCTAGCTAGCCTTCCATAGTCATTTTGTGGTTGCCAATAAGTTTGTATTTGGTAATGTGATGCGGTTCAGGAAGTGGGTAAAATTCAAGGGGTTCTGTAAGATCTAGGCTCTGGACCGGCTCTAATACAAAATCCATTCCCACTCAGCGTTGCTACAAGCACATACATTTTAACCGGAACGCCTTCATGGCTGCAACGTAATAAACACCGTATGCAACATTTTGCCATGGGCCTCCCAAGGCTAACTACATGTAGGAAAAGCCCGTCCAGCATACTTTTGGCCGTACAGGTTATGGTTGTTACGTTGCAGTATAAGGACGCTCCGATGTATCAAGTCAGGGACCGTCCTATGGCTACGACGTATTCGCCATAGCCCGTATGGTCGAAAAAAACCGAGGGGTTTTACCATACAAAGTAGATTTAGGAAGCCCGTTACATAATGATGCAACCGGTAATTAGGCTGTTGCAGCCGGAGGGCCTTTGCTAGCACTGCAAGAAAGCCTTATAGATGGTTGAAGAGTAACAGTTGCCGTGGCTACGCGTTAAGGGGTCAGCAATCACCAATTTATTGGTTGCCGCCCCTATGGATCTAATCATGAATCATATACCTATAGAGAAGAATCATAAGCCCCAAGTCCCGTTACTTTGTTTACAAATAGTAAAGTCAGGCCCCAAACACCAAGCAATGCTGCCGGACCGTGCCATCCACACGGTACCGAAAGCCATAAATCTATAAGACGGACCAGTTAATCTTAGGGCTGATACGATTTTGGAAGATAGCGGCTCCTGAAAACATTGCCGATAGTCCCCTTAAGACTTCCTATGGTACCAGCGTCCCCCATCTTGCTGGCCAATGCCTCTTCTAACGCCGACTGGGTCACCGATGCATCTACAAGCTCTTCTTAGCATATGAGTCAAGTTGAATAAGGAGCGAAAGAGTAACTACCATCAAGATCACTAAAGCTGCTTCCCATGCTCGGGGTCCCATCGCTGTCTCTGGAATAGCCTTTACCCTTGGCGCTCGGACTGCGGCCGGACAGCTCCATGGTCCGACGCGGCGACACAGGTCCTCTAGGCTGGTTCCTATCTGAAGCTCCGTGCTCGACCGGTACGGCGGAGCCCGCGGAGGAGTCGGAAGTTTCAGAACGATGGATGTGCTCCCTAGGTGGCCGCCTAGCGAAGTCTCGAGGGTTGCCACGCAGGGTGGCACTTAAATCGTGTTGCCCGCTTGTTGATCCGCCCGTCTGTGCTTTGTATGGCAAGAAAGCAGGCTCCGTATCTTCATCGTCGTCTTCCGCGAAGGACGCTGAGATATCGTTGTTCTGGAATCGCGGGGGACGACGGATGATTCTGGACTGTGCCGGGCTAGAGGAAGCTGATGATGATGAGTCGACGGGGCTCGTGTCAGCGGGCCCGGGAGACGGAGGATCAGGATGGTCTATCTCGTCAGCGGAGGTAGCGACAGGAAGAGACGATAATCGTTTTCGCTGCGCTTCTGTGCTAGAACGATTCGCCGCCCTGCTGCTACCGGCTAAGTTTCGGGTCCCGGCGATGGCAGTGTTCGAAGACGAAGTGCGTGTTACAGTGGGCCGAGGGCTGTTCCTTACAGGCGTCCCGGGGACGCTTACATCGTTTCGGGGCAAATGGGAGTCCTTACGGATAGACAACGACGAAGGGGCACGTGGTAGGGGGCCGCCGGATCCGGTTCGAAGCATGGCCTCTGCCACGAAGGGGCTTTCTGAGCCCGGCTGCGGTGATGGCGCTGCGGAGCCTCTTGCGGCGGCCGCAGCCTTGCGCATCTGGGCTCTTAGTTGCGCGGCATGACGTTCGGTAAGGAAGGCAACTTGTTGGAGAAGAAAGTCGACGGTCACTTGAAATCGCGATGCCCTTAAGACTGCAGGTCAGCCGGCTGAAGGCTCGAATGAAACTGCAGGTCAAACTCACACCTCATTCCCTACATATAAATGCCATTAGCTCAATCATCATCGCCTAGCTTACCGCTCGAACGACACTTACAGTCTATCTCTGTTTTGGAGACTTTGGATACGATCTTCCATAACGCTTCATCCTTTGATGAATCCCAGTTTACCTAGATACAAGAACAAACAATCAGCGCTATTTGAAACAGGGAACGGGAATGAATGTGACACGAAGAGAGCGACACGTACGGGAGGAGGATCGACGAAGTCACCTCGTGGGAATGGAAGCCGAATGTAGACGGTATACGTTGGGTCCGAAGGAGAGTGTGGGGAAGCCATATTGTTTGTCGTGTTGTCTCAAGTCGCTCAATGGGCGTCTTGGTTCTTCATATCATTGTAACGTCGTCAATATGTCTGCTTCCGAGAAATCGGCCGCAGCCTTGAGCATGACAATGTGATGATGCAGGTCCAATGGAAGAAGCCGGGGGACGTCTTGTCTTTGGGGATCGGCAATTCATGGCTTTGGAGATCTACGAAGTACCTGAGGATACTTAGATAAAGCTCAGAAGCTCTTATCGGTGGGGGTACAGTAGCACCGCCGGGGTTGGCCGCAGTGTTCCAAATATTAGAGCCTTTAATGCATGACCGGGGGGGGGGGGGGGGGGGGGGGGGGGGGGGGGGGGGGGGGG